>JALIZH010011645.1:0-65662 GCA_030522465.1 Rhipicephalus appendiculatus | reverse complement strand
AGTCGTCTATATATCTACGGCCGGGACATAATTTTTCATCGTGAACTTGGTTAACAGCGCAACACTAGACACACGGACACAAGGAAGGAGCAAATGAACAACACAGCGCCGTGTTGTTCATTTGCTCGTTCCTTGTGTCCGTGTGTCTAGTGCTGCGCTGTAAACCAAGTTCACGATGAATCCCAACCAACTGGCCCAAGTTGCCGTCTTACTACAATGAAATAATTTTTTATGTAGCGGCCGTGCTATAGCTTTTCACCTTCCGTGCAAGGAGTGTCCAATTTAACCTCCTTCCGAGTGCATTCTCGAAGCGTCGTGCTAATCTGCGCCTCAAAGTACCGCCGTTAAAACAAAAACCATTAACTTTCGTTTATATAAGTGCTGTGCACGGTGACTAACCTTTTTTTTTTTCTTTCTTCACGTTTCCAAACTGGCACACACTCTGCACCCTCAATATTGATACACATTTAATTAGGACGAAAGCGCATCTCAAATGACATCTTTTGCCTTCAGTGGTGCAGATATAATACGCAATCAGCAAACAAATCGCCCTTTATAATTATCGCGTCACTCATAATACGGGATCTTGTATTAAATATTCAGGTGCTCTTCCGCTGTTGAGAAAATGGAGGCAAGCGAAGCTTGACGTGGGCGTCCCTGACCTACTGCTTTTCTTTTCCTTCTTTGTTTCTTTATTTTCCAATGCTCCCTCGTAACGTAAGCGCTCAGTTTTATTACCTTATTATAGGACCACGGGACAAGCGGTCGGTGCGAGAAGCGGCGTTCGCTGGGCGGTGGCTGGCTTGAGGCATAATGGATGGCACCATAGGGGATTAAAGCTCAAGGGGTATCGAATGGGGCCCGAAGTTGTTGTGAGGGCACAGAAGTCTCCACCAATTTGTTAAGCGGTTTATTTGACGGCACTTAGCGACAATACGCAACGTCAACAGTCAAGTCAAAGCACGGACTGTTAGCGTGAGCGGCGTTGTTTAAAGAAGAATCCGAAAAGGACGACCCGCTAGAAGGCGCTGGAGAGCGCCACCCATTACAAAATTCTAAGACTTCGCTACACCAGAAATGAAAATCCTTGATAGAATAAGCCATCTTATTTACCATTAAAAAATGTTGAACGCAACGCATTTATTTATGTTTTCTTTTACACTACGTAGCCTAAAAAAGTTAGCGCTCGTGGACTACGCGCACATGCGCAGTAAAAAAAAAAAGAACATGCCAGGCCTGCGCGGCACCCGCAGCACGGTCCCAGCGACATCTGGAAGAGCGGCCTTTCTAGAGCCTTGTTTTGAACACTCTTGGGGCAACTACTACAAGCTCACCTGCATGATACCCACTACACCATAAATCATCATAATTTTTTAGAACTGGGGAAGTGTCCACTATGCCATTATTAGTTATTCTTCGCAAAAGCGTCGCACCCGCTACACACTTGTAAGGCATTATGAGAACTTTGTTGATGCTGTGGCTTACGACGATGAAGAATTACGCCTGAGGCTTTTCTAATGGGTTAGGTCATTGAACTACCCACTCGTTACGCAATTCGCATTGTGTGACGCCTGTTTGTTACTTCACTGTTCTAAACCGCTTTATTACAGATGTTAACGCGATTCCTTAGCCGACATGAAGATAAAAAATGTGGGCTTTCACTTTTAAATCAAGGCTTATTGTAATCGAATTAATTTATGAATTATATTTCTTCATACTATTTCCATTGTTGGTTAATAATTTATTATTTAAAATGTTTCGATTCATAGCATAGTATGCAATAGTGAAATTTCCAATGTTCAATAGAAAAACCAAAATAACAGTGAAACCTCGCTGATACGAATCTCGCGGGGTAAGCAAAATATTCGTATCATCCGAAATTCGGATCACTCAAAAACATAGAAAAGCAGTGTGCATCAAAAGAAAGCTGGCGTACATTTTCACTATTGTTACTCAGGGTCTCAACGACATTATGAGCAGTCCTGACTGATAGCCAGTAAAGTTTCCAGACGTCAACGATCATACTTATACTCGTAAATATACGGCGCGCGGGCGGAACCACATGCGTTGCGACCCGAGACAGTTAGCAGCCCCTTCCTAACCTTAGGACGCTTTTCCGCATGACAAAAAAGTACTGCGGCGAAAGTGACCTAAGGAGCTCTTGGCACACAATAGATGAAGGCCAGAAAATTTGGGGACCATTGTCCTTCTTAATTTCTTATCGCGGTTGTGCGGGAGATATTAATTGCGAAGCATTTCTTTGCGTACTGCAAGCACTTTGGCGTTTCCATATACGTACCTATCTATTTGTCTATCTAGCCGCCTACGTCTGGGTGCTGTCGTGATCGCCTCCCTAACTTGAGGTCGACCAAAGTTAGTATGGGACGGTAAGAGGATTCGACGATTATGTCAGGCTGGTCATGATTTCAATAACATGAAAATCCCGTCGCGTACATCGTCAAACTCACTTCTCCTGACACGTGTGGCTCATACCCGTATACAACGGGCCGCAGTATGCGGGTATGCGCCACAGGTGTTTGACAATTTCTATCTACCCAGGGACGGCGAGGACGGACACTGATCATTTAAATGCGAGAGCGCTAAGAAATACTGACAAAGGCAGCGTTGACCCGACGAATGCAAAGAATAGAAAGCAGAGTCCCAGCAGGAATCGAACCCACGCAATCTGCGTGGCAATCAAGTATTCTAACACAGAGCCACGTCAGGTCTCGAAACTGCTCTGGAAAAAGACCCTGTGCAGGCGTACTGTTGTGTTTGCAGTGCTGGCTATCTAATTTTCAAAACATTACATACGTACTTCTATGATGAAGGAGTCATGTCACGTTAACGTCAGTCGTGTACTTAAGAGCCATCCACTGTAGTTGGTTTACGTAGCACTACCCAGGGCTTACACTCTCGCAATCACAAGCGCTACATATCAGCTTACTGCTTCTGGTGTTGGTAATAATGTTTCTGTTGACATCATTACTCAAGTGCAAACAACTGGCTATATGAAACATGTGCGACTGCTCAACATATATCTGTGCGTACAACATTTGTACATATCTTTAACGTCATTTCATAACGTTTCACGTACACACTAAAAAAATTTACACCCTTAAGGGTGTAATGCGGGTGTTTGCATTAAAAGCACCCTCATGAACACCCTTATTACACCCTTATTTTCACAAATTGGGTGTTAGTAAGTAAAACACCCTTGCAACACCCCATTTACACCCTCATCTGAGGGGTGTAATGAACAAGGCTACAAATGTACGACCTTTTTGGGCAGGTTTTGCTTATATTTTAAGTATACATGAACCGTCTTGATACCAGCAAGGCCCGTCCTACTAGCTGCTTGCGGTTCTAGAAACGAATCGAAGTAGGAAGTAACGCAATGCAAGCGAAACACAGCGTTCATTCATAAAGCGCGCGAACTACAAAGACGGAAGACACAACAGGAGCGCTGCTTATCCAATAAGATCAGGGCCAATCCTGTTGTATGTGTTCCTCTCGTCTCTGTCGTTTTCGCGCTTTCTGAATACTGAAAAAGTGAACTAGCCCGAATCAAGGTAATGTTGCGCACAATCCCCCCCCCCCCCCCTCCTCCTACCTTAAGAGCGATGATATTAAAGCTGGCGGTAAAATGTCTGCCATCTGCAAAATGCCCTCCGCGCAGTTGACATAGCCATGACGTCGACGGCAACGGGCCATTATGTCCCTTAAAAATGGACATTGACGTGATGTATTTTGAGCCGCGGGCACGTTTTATTTAATTACAGTTGCGAATATTCCTCTTCGTGTTACACATTCTTCGTTAGGTGCATCAGAAAAATTAAAAGGAGGACACCGACTATAAAAAAGAATGCGAAAAAAAGACGTTTCGGTTCCCCTGACGGAGCCTTGCTCACAATGACGGGAGCCTTGTTGACTAGATTGCGAACAAGGTTCTCGTCAGGGGCGCCGAAACGCCTTTTTTTTGCATTTTTTAATGGCGGGTGCCCTTCTTTTAATTTTATGATGTTACTTCCCGAGCATACGTGCTTTCGTCAAAACCTCAACTTCATTAAGTGCGATAAGTCAACAGTACTGCACCCTTTTCAGTGGTGGTCTTGTTCGAAGGACTGCAAGCAAAGTACAAATAGGTGTTCTCTTCAAATAGTGTAACGATCCATGCATGCAATGCTGCGTGGAGCAATGTCCTGCGCAATATCAAGGCGCTCATGAAATATCGCCTGCGTGGCCATGAATGCACAGTCGCAGCAGTCTCGACTACAGGAGCTGCGACTGGGCACCATCCGCGTACGCTGGGCCAGGTGTCAGCCATGGGAGTTAGGTTAGGTGCAAAAGTGCTCCCCGCCCCCCAAGGCCACACACACCTTGATTTTGCAACCCTACCACAGAAGTAACAGCAACATTACTAAACATCATAACGGACACCAAGGAAATCATATTAATTTTTTGTCAGCGCGATAGAAGGCATACTAACACACCTGTCGCCCAACTTTTTCAATCTCTCCTGCTTCGATTATCTTGCGTGTAAGCTAATTTCAATTTCTTGACAGAACTCTGCACGTGTTGAACAAAGGCAGACAACCGCACTTCTTACAATGTATTGCTAAGAACCCATCTGCCACGTTTCTAACATTGTAATGGTGTTCACGCAGATGTGCTCATGGTTTGCCCTATAAGTAGTGTCGAGATCACAAAAATAAACTGTTGAAAGTAGCGCTATGTGCGTGCGTGTGTGTGCCTTCATTGTGAGTTCGTCTTCAGTGCGCTCTTACCCTTCTTAAACATAACTACACATAACCTAATTTTACATGTTACCTGCACTGGATACATGATGAATGTGATACCGTCGTGTATGCGAAGTGGTATGGTGCTTTTGTGTAATAAAGAAAATATTTATATGATGCACATAGCTTTGCATTCCCTTTAAGAAACACATCGTATGAGTACCATGGTATACCTGCAGAAATTCACACTTGCCTATGTGGATGCATACTTATGCATAGAACTCAACTTTCACTTAGACGTGGTCGATAATGGGGCATCATCGCCTAGGAGCTGTATACATTTGTATTGGTGCGCGTGCAGACTAAAAGGGTAAAGTTCAGATCTTCGGCATCAAAGGTATAAAAAGTTCTGCCACAGCACGCTTCTTGCATTTATTCCGCAGCATACCCTTTCTTTTTTTGCATTCGTGACTGTGGAGTCCCATGCCGCTGAATATGCTGGCTATGCACTGCATTTATACCTTCACTTAACTAAGAAAGCAATTGGTCATGTTGGGAGCATTCTGTATGTTACACTCTTTGTAGAATTTTTGGTCATTGCTCCTTATGTATTTATTTTAGGCTTCCGGGAACAAATTTGCTGTACAGAAAGAACAGCCTGGTCCCACTTCTGTCGAAGGAACCAGTCATCTGAACAGCTGAAGATGGATTGTGCAGCCAGCAGTGAAGAGCTGTGGTTTTGTAATGTGCAAGTGTATAAACAATCACACTACGTTAATCTAACCCCAATTACATAACCTTGTCAAATGCTGTGATTGTGTAATGTCAAAGCTTATACACTGTCACATATAGTGGGCTTTAAATAAGCCTTCAGCAAGTTTCTAGCCATAACTTTTCGCAGTGTTTATAGCGCGCACATTCTAGAAATAGTACCTCACTCTCGTGTGTAGTTATGCTACTTTGTTGTTTTTGACTCGGTGCTTTGTGACTTTTTTGCAGCAGTTATAATAACAGATCAATTGCTGTTGAAATTTTAGCTTAACAAAACTCCAAGTAGTTGTCAGTAAAATCAGTGTATCGAATATTGTTTTGGAATTTATTTTTGAGTTTTATGATAAGCTTTTAGTTTTGTAATGATTTCTTTTATAACAAATAAATACTCATATTTCATTCAATTGCCAATGATTCTGTTGTCTTTGCTTGGAAAGGGATAAACCTTAACATTTGTCTGAGCACGCCTATGTAAAATTTCATTCTACTGCTGTGCTGCAGGTCATGTTTCTGCAGTGTGGTCGTGATCATACCGGCCCTATTACATGCATTTCCTGCATATTATCGCATTCAGCATGAGCTGTAACGTACAAGCCATAGTCAGATTGCTCACCTGTTTTTAAATGCGAGGCATTTCTTAGCGAACTTCGGCGACATTGAGCGTATCTATCTATCTATCTATCTATCTATCTATCTATCTATCTATCTATCTATCTATCTATCTATCTATCTATCTATCTATCTCTCTATCTATCTATCTATCTATCCATCTATCTATCTATCTAGCCGCCTACGACTTTGTGCTCTCCTGGCCGTATCGTTAATGGGATTTATACCAAATTTGGTATGGCATAACATGACTGTATGACGAACATAAATGGCTGGTCATATCATGAAAATCATGACTAACTTGTCATGAAAAGTATGATTTACATGCCACGATCATGGCGCGCTCGCGGCCGTTTCGTTAGCTTGATATACACCAAATTTGGGATTGAGTGACATGACTGTATGACGAACATAAATGACAAGTGGTAATAGGAAAATCATGACTTCATGAGCGACATGACTTGCATTCCACGCTCATAGCGCGCTCGCGGCTGTTTCGTTAGCTTGATATACACCAAATTTGGTATTGAGTGACATGACTGCATGACGAACATAAATGACAAGTGTTAATATGGAAATCATGACTTGTCATGTGCGACATGACTTGCATGCCACGCTCATGGCGTGCTCACGGCCGTTTCGCTAGCTTGATATACACCAAATTTGGTATTCAGTGACATGACTGTATGACGAACATAAATGACAAGTCATAATATGGAAATCATGACTTGTCATGTGCGACATGACTTGCATTCCACACTCATGGCGCGCTCGCGGCCGTTTCGTTAACTTGATATACACCAAATTTGGTATTGAGTGACATGACTGTATGTCGAACATAAATGACAAGTGGTAATATGGAAATCATGACATGTCATGAGCGACATGACGTATTCCACGCTCATGGCGCGCTCGTGGCCGTTTTGTTAGCTTGATATACACCAAATTTGGGATTGAGTGACATGACTGTATGACGAACATAAATGACAAGGGGTAATATAAAAATCATGACTTCATGAGCGACATGACTTGCATTCCACGCTCATAGCGCGCTCGCGGCCGTTTCGTTAGCTTGATATACACCAAATTTGGTATTGAGTGACATGACTGTATGACGAACATAAATGACAAGTGGTAATATGGAAATCATGACTTGTCATGTGCGACATGACTTAAATTCCACGCTCATGGCGCGCTAGCGGCCGATTCGATAGCTTGATATACACCAAATTTGCTATTGAGTGACATGACTCTATGACGAACATAAATGACAAGTCGTAATATGGAAATCATGACTTGTCATGTGCGACATGACTTGCATGCTACGCTCACGGCGTGCTCGCGGCCGTTTCGTTAGCTTGACATACACCAAATTAGGTATTGATTGACATGACTGTATTTCGAACATAAATGACAAGTGGTAATATGGAAATCATGACATGTCATGAGCGACATGACGCATTCCACGCTCATGGCGCGCTCGTGGCCGTTTCGTTAGCTTGATATACACCAAATTTGGTATTGAGTGATATAACTGTGTAAGGAACATAAGTGGCAGGTGGTAACATGAAAATCTTGGCATACATGTCATCTACAATGCCATTTACATGCCACGCTCATGGTGCGCTTGCGTCCAGTTCGCTAGCTTGACATACGCCAAAATTGGTATATCGCAACGTGACTGTATGACGAACACAAATGACAGGTCGTAACATGTAAAACATGACATGCAAATTATGTAACCCTTCCTGGCTGCTTCGCATTACATCGATTCCCACAGTACGTGGGATCTGCCGGCTTTTACTGGATCCACAATCCATTTCTTTTGAGTAGGTGGAAAAAGTTTCATCATTTCAGCAATGTGCACAATCTTCTACACTCATATACTTTCCCCAAAAAAGAGATAATATGGAGGCCTGCTGAGCAAAACGACATTGTGAGTCTTTATAATGTTGCATGAGTTGTTACGAAGAATCGCTGCTTGTGTATCAGCTACAGCTGTTGGGTGGCAGCGCCAAGAAACTCGACGACAGCCACACTGGTGTGGGCACTGCTGCAGTTTTTGGAACTTTTTATTAATCCATTTTTTTTTTCAAGGGATTCCAGGTTTCTGAATCATCTCATTAACAGGAGAATTCTTTCTAGAGTGCACCTGAAGGGATTGGATACACGCTGATGTGTGCAGTGCCCCAAGGGGGCTGGCTGGGAAGAAGCATCATGTGTTTCCCCCTTTTACTGCCACCCTTTCAAGGGTGTTTTTGTCTATTACACCCCACTCTAACGGGTGTAGCTTATTGTAACACCCATAGTTTAGGGGTGTTCATAAACACCTGTTAAAGTAGGGTGTAATCTTTCCTTACACCCTACGTTTTTAGGGGGTGCTTCTAAACACCCTATGTTTAGAGTGTTTCTGAACACCCTAAAAGGGTGTTGCCCATGGGACAAAATAAATACACCCTTAAGGGTGTAAAAATTTTGACTGTGTAATAAAAAAGTTACAACATAGTCACCTTACCTCCCCATGCTTCGCATAACATCTACTCCCATGGTACTTGGGATGTGCCGAATTTTTTTTCGGGAGCTTTACAGCAATGCCCGCACTATAGGGAGGTCTGCTGAAAACTTGAATCTCCCGTGCAAATCGGAGAGCTGGTGGGTTTGCGCGTTCTCAATAATCGTGCATGTTGGCGTTGCGAGGCCTAGCTCATTCTCTAAGACCGTCCCATTCCTCTTTCGGTCCTTGTACGGCTCTCATAGGGCTTTTGATTGCGAGGACATTGCATGCAGGTGTGAACACAGTACAACATCGCTGCCTCGAGCACAGCAGCACACGTCAACGCACCGGGAGTTGAAAAAAAAAAGAAAGCGACGCCAACGGCATCCGTAATCGAAAAACGAAGGCACCTGAAGGCGCACTAGGGCCTCCAAGATTCGCGCGCACAATCTCGGAGGACACCCGGCGCTGCTTATGGCCGATCCTGACAAACTGGAAGCGCGGTGCGAATGTCCACGCTTGGCTTTTGCTCAGCCGCGCGTGATTGACGTGTCTTCCGCGGCAACGCAGGCAGCACCTGTTCGAACCTGATCAGTAGCGTAAGTTCCTATCAAACGTCGTGGGGCGAGGAACCGTTCGCAGCAACCGTTCTCCATTACATTGAAGGATAATGAGTCTAGGCCGGGACTCATTATTCGTATCACCCCAAAATTCGTACGACCCGTTCTCGTATCACCGAGGTTCGACTGTAATTGACTCACCTCTGGCCACTGATAGAAGGCAGCCCCGCGAATCGCGGGAACAGCGCAAGCGATTTGATTTTTTTTGTCTACCGCATCGCCAGCATGTGTAGAGCAGACGGTAAATGTGAGTTGCAGCGGAAAGAAAAAAAAAACTTTATATTTTACTATCGGGTCGCCCACTGCCCTACAGATCTTATGATTCAAATTTGAAGCACTAGACCTTAAAGTATTAAGTTTGAAGTAATTTATCATGCGCTTTCCTCAGCTCTCACGGTCTGCTAATTTTATCATGGTCTTGATCATCAAACAAAAAGCCCTTCAAATTTCCTTCTCGTTTACTCCGTTATAACAGGTATTAGAAGCCACATTGGCTTCGTAAAATGCGGTATCGAAAGACCTTCGCCAATGTGAGGAGTCTCATATCTCATACGAATCGTTCGCAGCGAAGCCGCTCAGTGAATCGGGTTTTCCATAAAAAGAGCAGAACCAACAGCAAAACCTGGCGATCGCTAAAACGTCGTTTCTCGAGAAAGCTGGTGATCTACATCATCTCAGTGACAATTTTTGCCGACTAGAGCTTTTGCGTTGAGAATGACGCGCACGTCGTTCCACTCTCTTGCAGTAACAATGCTGACAGAATAATGGGCTTTACCTCTCAAATCCTAAATAGTTCGCGTTGTGCGTGCATATAAATCCGCCAACACACTTTAAAAGTCCAATCTCTGTGATCGGCGTTGACACTTTCACAATGAGATTGGTTGTCCTCGCCACGACTGCGCTGAGCTTTTTAGGTAGGTAATACTTATAATTAGCTTTGTCTCTATGCGCTCCAATATTTCTGAAATTTTCTTACTTAATCTCAAAAATGATACTATATTCATCAACAAACGTAGCATTACTATACAACCTACTTTTTGTTTCCTCAATTAGCGAAACAGCGCGATTAGTACTGTCTTGACAAAGATGGTACAGTATTGAATCGCTCCTATACAAAGAAGGAAAAAATGCTAATGTCGTAAATTCCTTCGACTTCCCGGGTAAAATTACATTGGGTGTAATTTAGGTGCGGCACCCATTATGCACACTTCTTATGCGGCACCCACTGCAAATGTGTAGCAAGAGTTTAAACATGGCCTACAAGCAATATTTTACATTTTGCCGCCCTCCCTTCCCCCTTTATACGTTGTAAAGCTCGTTGTATTGTTTTCAAAAGCCTAACTTGCTAAAAAAGGCGCCACCTGTTACAGAAAAAGGTCCCTCACTTGTAAGTCGTAAATGCTCGAAGATACCACAGTAACCTTGAGAAGAGGGGTCTTTTTGTCAGAAAACAACGAAGTGAGTGACATGTAAAAAGCAACAAATCGAGAATAAGCGCTGGCTGTTTTAATAATATTTTATTATTTTCTCTATATCTAATAACCCATTCGGAATGACCTAAACTTGAGAGTCGGTGATTGTCACCTGTGATCATTAGCTCTCCATCTGGCTCCTTCTACCGATCTGAAATAAGCCTATCACCCACTTTAAGATTTTGTCTATCTCACTAATTCTATCTTCAGTTCATTAAATCGGTCCATGTTTTAGTGTATTTCACTCCATCGGTATTGTCGGGTTTTCGAATACTTTTAATAACTATAGGGTGCATGCACTCCCTAATGGCAACTTTCCACCACATCAAATATATGTTGCCAAAGATTAACAGCACTAAACGTCGCGGGCAAAAAGCACAGACACAGACCGAATAAGATAAGGTACGGGCAAATCGTTCAATAGAACTTTCTGTACAATGAAAATAGTAGAGTAAGGTAGTTTTCATAAAGAAATATATTGTTCTCCGCACCGAAATGTGACTCCTGACAAGGTTGCTCTTAGCCACAACAATAGCACGAGATAAAATACGTACATTGCAAAAAATTGTTTTCTCATTAATGTGCATCATGTACTCCTTCAAAAGTCATACCATCATGTACTCATCCAACATTCATATTCACTCTCCAAAATGTAATCACAGCTGCCTGCGGAAATGCCCAGAACTCAAGAGGTGCCTCCTTTGCAGGTATGAAAAAATGCACCAATCTTTCGTGGGTATAAATGGGTTCGTTAGTGTGGGTGTCATGCTTTTTTTCTTCGGTATTAATAACGGACTATTTTTAGTTTCTGTGCGATTTCCTTATCTTATTTTCAAGTTTTACAAAGGAAGAAAGAGATTAAAGGAACCATAGAGAACCTATCTAGACTTTACCGTTTCTGCTATCTGGTACATTGGAAGGATAACACGCCGCAAAAGAGAGAGAGAGAAAGCTTTACCCTGGTCGATTTATAGCCATTGGGCATCTTGTCTATAACAAGAAACCTAAATATGACGCCGTAACGTGCTGCAGAACTCCCACGCTCCAAGCTTTCAAGATATTTTTTTTTTCTGCGAGAACGAGATCATCAAACCAACGCAGCGTGCACAGGACAGATTTAATTCGCAATGCAGCGGTAACTGATTACCGGTAATCATTAATTTTTTCCAAAATGAAGTTGTAACCCGAATTCCACAGCTCGTAGCAAAAAAATATGCGACGACTGTTTAGGTACCTCTCGTCCTGTCAGACGGGAAATCCCTAGAGCCCATTTTTTACATCTCTTCCTTTGCCTTACGAGCGACACCTTACCCGAGCGCCAGCAACAGTGAAGCGCGACGCTTCATAAAGTACAGGGACACTAGCATCGAAGCACTGCCCAATACAAGTTGGTGCACAAGGTGTTCCTACGTTATGATATTGCCATCCCTCCCGCGCATGCATTCAGAGAGTGTTCGGTGAAGCAGACCTCTTAACAAGGTATTGTGGAATAATCCGCCTCGACAATTGTGAAAAACAACCCCTGTTAAATGTTCGCAAACCTTTGCTGAATGTCACACTATATCACAGAAGCCACAGTATGCCTCCCAGCCCTCACGCAAGCCTCCAGCGTTTTTTTTCCAAGCAAGCCACAGTAGTTCGTTGTAGTTCGAGTAAACTCGTGCTACTGTGTTACAGCAAACATTTCGAAGCAAAGTAACGCAAACGTAATCGACTACATTTCTGTGATTGCTCAGTTACTTTTCTGGTGCTGTAATTCACTACTGCAATCAATTACACTTTAAATGAAGTAATTGTAATTGTAATCGGTTACTTATTTTCTGTAACGCGCACAAGTCCGCTTACTACACCTGTATAGCTTACAAAAACAGGTTGCTTGCTAGCAAGTGTGCTTTCGTAAGTTTAGCATACTTTTTGTCGGGATAAACAAGGACAAGCCATAAGCAGAGACAATTCCTGGCAACTTCTGAGTATTTAGAATTTAGTACGGTGCATGCCTTCTTTTATTCTATAAGTTCTAACAATGGCGAAACTGAAGGTTTCAACAACTGCTATAACTGTGTCATAGTTGTTTATATGTGTGCGCAGGGCCAAATATTATTAAGGGTATATGCAGAGAGCTTTGATTTTGTTCAGGGCGGCTCTCTTTTCCGTACATTCTCTCCTAGTCGAAATCTTAGCGCTCTCTTTTATCTTGCAGTTGTACACAGGAAATTCCCGTGGCTATTGCGAAATTGCTTTTTCTACCGTGGAGCAGTTTTCAAATGCCATAACTTCTTATAAATCCACCAACTTAATGAGAAGCCCGAATGAACAGTCCACTCGTTTTCGCCAGCTAAAAGTAACTAGTACTTGAATTTAATGCGCATCTGTTTCCCATATGGTGACGAGCTCCTTACTCGAGCCATTACTTTATTTAGTGCAACATCGTCGGCAGTAGCAAAACCCACGCACTAAAAGATGCAGTCAGACATCCCCACCTTTTCCTAGGGCTATGACCTCTATTTCACATTAGATAATAAGCTTTGGTAGTTATGACTTCTTTTTCCTCACCCTGGGATTACGAAGCTATGTGAAGTATATTTGAGTGAATAAATCCTTGACAAAACAAAAAAAAGGGAAAATATGACGTCGTCGTGGCCCCTCAATACGTACGAGGAAGCATCTTTATCCCTTAAGTTCTGGCTGTTTGGTTTACTCAAACAAAATATAGCAATCATAAACTTCACCGTAAGCAATTAGCCTTACGCTATATTGAAACACTGATCCAGTTCAAGCTCTCTCTCTGCTAAATATTGTTCGAAACTAGGTTTAGCGGAGGCCAGCTTGAGAGCCTAGGGTAACCTACTGTTTCTTTCGCAAATAACAATGAGCTCAGCGCTTTGAGCTCGAGCATCTCAGTGCAATAAAATACCACTTGAACGAACGTCAATAAAACGATGTTTTTATCTGTAGGAATATCTTTAAACTTCCCTCCCCCCCCCCCCTCCCCATCGTTCACCCCGCCGTTCTTCAGCAACATGAACAACTTGAAGGAGAAGAACGTTATTGATAAATGTTTGGGGTAAGAGGTCATGAGCTCGATGGGTGGCGCTTTAAGTTCAGGGCTACACTGGCTACAGCCGCCTGCCTTACCTAACCCAGAAGCGCAAGCTGTACCTTCGGGTCAGAGCTGGTGAGCTGTGCCTCTCATTGCTCGAGAGATTATACTGACCTAAAATGGTATCTAAATTTGGTGGTCGGTTTAGGCATCCCCACGAAATATGAGGAGCCTAACTATAATGAAGCGCTGTGTTCATAGCTTTTGCAAAACTAAGCCAATAATACGTTTCCGCGGTGATACAGTTACACAAACAGTTATGACCGATGGATACATGACAACACATTCCACAAGACACTGCTTCACTTCATACACAACACCGGCCTAACGGCGCACATTTAATACAGATATACACAACAAATATTATGCCTTAAGGGCAAGTCTATGTCGCAAATAAAAAAAATATGTTTAGAAGATTTGGTTTTGAGGAAATTTTTTGTGTTAGTGTAATAAACGTAGGTAGCCAACACTATGCTGTTGTAGCCAACATTATTCAACACCAATGCCTAGATGGTATGCTTCGGAGGTGTCGCCATTTAATCTTTAAAAAAGCCTTTAAGTACTGTCTATATACTACCGTTGTCATGTTAACAAGCTAGGACAACCCAAGTCGCATAACACCACACATCATCTCTTGGCTCGTCCCACTTCCACTGGGGTTGTCTCAGCGAGAAAGGGCTGCACTTCTCGTCGGTGCACGGGAAAGATAATATTGCCTACAATCAAAAACCCACACCTTGACTATAAGCTAGATATGGTGCTTGTTCGCGTCTGCGTTAATTCTCCTAGGTTAATTTTGCGAAAGAACTTTGCTCGCAAGACCCACCCTGTTGCACTTGGGACACAGTTACGCCAGCCAAACACTCATAAGGCCTACCTTGCTCGGCTACACAGCTGGCTCACGACGTTTTCAAAGACTTGATTTTCCCAAAGGGACCCCCCCACCTTGTATAGCCATGTAGTTATGTAGTTGTTCCGTACCCAGAGATTTCAAAAGGCATTACATTGAAGAAATCGGCCTTTGCAATGTGTTTGAAGCGTTTACAAAAAAGGCACAGTTTCAGTTCAAGAGTAAAGCGATCAATGCGATAGCAACAAATTGTAATGTTATACTAAGTTAGGCTGGCAGTTAACTCTTTTGGATCCGATCTCACGCAACTCTACAAAACGCTGGTGTAAGTGAATTCGGCCGCTCAAGGCACATTTTTCGTACCGTCTCTTCGCGTTGAGAGCGCAGCACGTAGAAAGATATACAAGGCGCCCACTGACGGCTCCCGAGATAGCGAGATAACGCGCGCGCCGGCGACAACCAGGCTTGTAAAATCAAAGGTCGCTGCTGCTCGAGAGACCTCTCCCCCTTACCCCATCACGTCTTTTCACGCTCATTAAAGACGGGCGGGGCGTATCCTATCTGCTTGAGCATTCAACGGCCGGTCTAACTGGCGGGGGGATCTTATTGCATGCGCCTCGGAGAGACGGAGATGGGCCGGCTCGTTTGATCTCCGCGTGAGCTGCGTTCGTCGCCCCCGCCCGCGCGCAATTACCCGCCGGTAGAACGTACGATACGCTTGTGGATCTTATCGATTTGGACTTTATACGGCACATGACGGTGGACGGTGACGGCAAAAACCCGTCGAGACTGTCCATATAACTGATCTCGCAATAAAAAAAAAATATTTCTACAATACGGCGTATGATATTACATGCAAACTGCTCTGCGACTCGTTGCAGAGCGTAACAATCACCCGCCTTAGACAGCCGGACTGAAACCACGCGAAAGCCACCTTTTCATTTATTTATTTATTTATTTATTTATTTATTTATTTATTTATTTACGTAAACCTTAAACATGGCGACTGTATTGTCACGTGGTCGTGACGTCGACGAAGGCAACAGTCGGCGTTAAAAGAAAGGAACTCTTTATTAGGCCGAACTTGTGGCCAAGAAACTGAAGGTCAGGCTACAGCAATGCACACTGGCACTGAAAGCGGCGAACAGAGCGTCGGCCGTCGATAATCTGTACATCGCTGGAACGCGCCGGCTTTTATAACGCACGCGTCGAACATTCAGGCCTTATCACTAGTCGTCGCGGAAGCTCTGGAATAATCTTGAGTGTTAGCGTCTTGCGTGCAATCTTAACAGAACGATCTACTACAAGCGAGAAGCTTCTGGAACAACAAGGCGCGGTCTGCGCCGAGTACTGCTGATAGTCTTTGTGGGCGAAAATCGAATACAGTGAAAGAAACGCGCGTGGCAATGCCCCCCCTCTGAAAAGGCATCGTCCCGATGCTTAGAACAGAACACATGGTAAAAATACATGCAACAATAAATAACGACAATAAATCAAGAAAGTTCAATAAACAATACGCACAAGCAAGAAAGTCCAATGAAACAAAAAAGAAGTACAGTCCTCAGGTTCACTACCGCGCGTAAAACGGCTTGAGGCGCACGACATGGACGACTTCAGGTCGCGCACGGCGCCGTTGAGAGTTCGAAATGCCGTCGGGGACAATCTCGTAATCGAGTGTGCCGAGACGTCGAAGCACCCTATACGGTCCGAAGTATCGTCGCAGAAGTTTTTCACTGAGTCCACGTCGTCGTATCGGCGTCCACACCCAAACGCGGTCGCCGGGCTGGTATTCCACGAACCGTCGTCGAAGATTGTAGCGGCGGCTGTCAGTCGTCTGCTGATTTTTGATCCGTAGGCGGGCGAGCTGTCGTGCTTCTTCGGCGCGCTGTAGGTAGGCGGTTACGTCGATGTTTTCCTCGTCGGTCACGTTTGGTAACATGGCGTCGAGCTTCGTTGCCGGGCTCCGTCCGTAGACCAACGTGTATGGCGTCATCTGCGTCGTTTCTTGCACGGCCGTGTTGTATGCGAAGATCACGTACGGAAGGATGGCGGCCCACGTCTTGTGTTCGACGTCGACGTACATGGCCAGCATGTCGGCGATGGTCTTATTTAGACGCTCGGTCAGGCCGTTGGTCTGTGGGTGGTAGGCGGTGGTCCGGCGGTGACTTGTTTGGCTGTACCTCAGGATTGCCTGAGTTAGGTCCGCAGTAAAGGCCGTACCTCTGTCGGTAATGAGGACCTCTGGGGCGCCATGACGCAGTACGATGTTCTCGACGAAGAACTTTGCTACCTCGGCGGCACTGCCCTTGGGGAGGGCCCTTGTCTCGGCGTAGCAGGTGAGGTAGTCAGTAGCTACGACGATCCATTTGTTTCCGGAATTCGACGTCGGAAACGGCCCCAGTAAGTCCATGCCGATTTGCTGGAACGGCCGGCGAGGTGGCTCGATGGGCTGCAGAAGTCCGGCTGGCCTAGTCGGTGGTGTCTTCCGTCGCTGACAATCTCGGCAAGTCCTCACGTAGTGGGTGACGTCGGCAGTGAGGCGAGGCCAGTAGTACTTTTCTTGTATCCTTGCCAGCGTGCGGGAAAATCCAAGGTGTCCAGCCGTCGGGTCGTCATGCAAAGCATGCAGAACTTCTGGACGTAATGCCGAAGGTACTACGAGGAGGGAGTCGGCCCGAAGTGGCGAGAAGTTTTTCTTTAGAAGAACGCCGTTACGCATGAAAAACGACTCCAGTCCTCGTCTGAATACCTTTGGAGCCACAGTGGCCTTGCCCTCGAGGTATTCCATAAGGCCCTTGAGTTCCGGATCGGCGCGCTGTCGCTCGGCGAAGTCGTCGGCACTTATGGTTCCCAGGAAGAAGTCGTCCTCCTGGTCATCCTGCGGCGGCGGGTCAACGGGGGGCGCGAGACAAGCAGTCGGCGTCAGAGTGTTTTCGTCCGGACTTGTAAACGACGGTAACGTCGAATTCTTGAAGTCTCAGACTCCATCTTGCGAGACGACCTGAAGGGTCCTTCAGGTTAGCTAGCCAACACAAGGCGTGGTGGTCGCTCACAACTTTGAAGGGCCTGCCGTAGAGGTAGGGGCGAAACTTTGACGTTGCCCAGATGATGGCAAGGCACTCCTTTTCTGTTGTGGAATAGTTGGCTTCTGCCTTGGATAGCGACCGGCTAGCATAACTGATAACCCTTTCCACGCCGGCAGTTCTCTGGACAAGAACGGCGCCGAGTCCTACGCTGCTCGCGTCGGTGTGTACTTCTGTTTCGGCGTATTTGTCGAAATGCGCAAGTAACGGAGACGTTTGCAGGCGTCGTTTTAGTTCCTGAAATGCTTCCTCCTGCGGCGTTCCCCACTTGAATTCCACGTCGTTTTTCGTGAGCTGAGTTAGTGGCTCGGCGATGCGCGAAAATCCCTTGACGAAGCGTCGATAATAGGCGCACAAGCCGAGAAATCGGCGTACGGCTTTCTTGTCGGTGGGCGGCGGGAAGGCAGCGATGGCAGCTGTTTTCCGTGGGTCGGGGCGAACTCCAGACTTGCTGATGACGTGACCCAAGAACAGAAGTTCCTTGTATGCGAAGCGGCACTTTTCTGGCTTTAGGGTGAGTCCGGATGCCTTGATTGCTTGAAGTACAGCCTGAAGGCGACGGAGATGCTCGTCGAAGTTTGATGAAAATACAACGACGTCGTCCAAGTAAACAAGGCAGGTCTGCCACTTTAAGCCGGCGAGTACAGAGTCCATAACACGTTGGAACGTCGCAGGTGCCGAGCAAAGACCGAAGGGCATGACCTTGAACTCGAAGAGGCCGTCTGGTGTGATAAAGGCAGTCTTCTCTCGGTCTCTCTCGTCGACCTCTATTTGCCAATAGCCGGTCTTGAGGTCCATCGACGAAAAGTACTGCGCGCTGTGGAGTCGATCCAGGGTGTCGTCTATACGTGGGAGAGGATACACGTCCTTCTTCGTGATCTTGTTCAGGCGGCGATAATCGACGCAGAAACGCAGGGTTCCGTCCTTCTTCTTCACTAACACCACGGGTGACGCCCAAGGACTCTTGGAAGGCTGGATGATGTTGTCGCGTAGCATTTCGTCGACTTGTTGCTTTACGGCCTCGCTTTCTCGCGTTGAAACTCGGTACGGGCTCTGGCGGAGTGGTCTCGCATTTTCCTCTGTTATGATGCGGTGTTTCGCGATTGGGGTCTGTCGAATTCTTGACGACGACGAGAAGCAGTCCTTGAATTGCAAGAGCAGACTTTTGAGCTGGTCTTGCTTGTGCTTCGGGAGACTCGGGTTGACGTCGAAATCTATTCCGGGACCTCGATTCGTCGAAGGAGGCTCGGTAGCATCGGATAGGGCGAAAGCATTGCTGGCGTCCACGAACTTCTCGATGTAGGCGACCGTCGTACCAATGTTAAGGTGCCTATATTCGTGGCTGAAGTTTGTCAGCAGTACCTTTGCTTTGCCATCACGCAACTCGGCGATGCCTCTTGCGACGCAAATCTGGCGGTTCAGGAGCAGGTGCTGATCACCCTCGATGACGCCTTCGAAGTCTGCGGGTTCTTCGGTACCGACGGAAATGATGACGCTGGAGAAAGGCGGAACGGTGACCTGCTCTTCTATCAGATTTAAAGCATGGGTCGCTGGCGTCGTGTGGGGCGGCAGTGCGTTTTCTGAGGATAGGGTTATTGATTCAGACCTCAGGTCGATCACGGCGCCATGTTGACTTAGGAAGTCCATCCCAAGTATCACATCCCTGGAGCACTGTTGCAGGATTACAAAGCTCGCAGGGTAAGTCCGATTATTGATAGTGACTCTTGCTGTACAGACTCCGATTGGCGTTATCAGGTGACCTCCAGCTGTCCGGATTTGGGGTCCACTCCAAGCGGTCTTTACTTTCTTCAGCTTGGCGGCGAATGGCCCACTGACGACGGAATAGTCGGCACCAGTGTCGACGAGAGGCGGTGACGTTGTGGCCGTCGATGAGAACGTCGAGGTCGCTAGTCCGTCGCCTTGCGTTGCGGTTAGCTCGCGGCGTCGGATCACGGCTGCGTCGATTTGTTGCGCTGCTTCCATCATGTTGAGTCGTCAGGTCTAGCTCGGTCCGCGAAGTTTCGTCGGCAGTGCTCTGTCTGCTTCGCGTCGTGTTCAGCAGGTTTCGTCGCGTCGTCGTCGTCGGCGTCGGCGGAGGATCTTCGGTAGTTCGACGTACAGCAACCGCACCTCCATCGGTTGCTGCCCTTAGTTTTCCGGGTAAGGGCTAGGTGACCGGCCCCGGTTAGGGCCAGTGTACTGCCGGCGGTGCGGTGACATGTAGCGGCCGGGCGATGGTGAGCGGGAAGGTCGTCGGGGCGTCCACTGAGCTCCTGCGAGGTAGTCGGCGATGTCTTGCGGTCGTTCACCCCGCTGTGGACGAGGCGCGTCGACGGCGAAACCGCGTAGGCCCATCTGTCGGTACTGGCAGCGGCGGTATGTGTGACCAGCTTCTCCGCAATGGTAGCAGAGTGGGCGGTGGTCGGGGGGCGCGCCAAACGTCGGTCTTCCTCGGGGTGTAGCGCTGTCCAACAGGTGGGCGGTATGGTGTCGGTGGCGGCGGTGGTGCCTGTCGTCGGAACTGCGGCGGTGCGGCGCCTTCGCGTGGGCGCGGAGGGGGAGCGTTGCGGCGGGCTGCAGCGGCGTAGCTCATAGCTTCCGGCTGAGGCTGTGGTGCTTCGGTAATTCCAAGTGAGTGCCTAACTTCCTCGCGGACAATGTCGGCGATCGAATCCACTTGGGGTTGCGGCGAAGGTAACAGCTTGCGCAGCTCCTCCCGCACGATCACTCGGATGGTGTCGCGCAGGTCGTCGGCATGCAGCGCTTGAACCTCCCCGTAGGTCATCGAAGGAATGCGGCGGTTGTACTGGCTGGTACGCAATTCAAGCGCCTTTTCAATTGTCGTTGCCTCGGTGACGAATTCGGCGACCGTCTTGGGCGGGTTGCGGACAAGTCCTGCGAAGAGTTCTTGTTTCACACCCCGCATAAGGAGGCGGACTTTTTTGTCTTCGGGCATGTCAGCGTCGGCCTGGCGGAAAAGTCGCGTCATCTCTTCCGTGAAGATGTTGACGTTTTCGTTGGGTAGCTGCACCCGGGTCTCGAGCAATGAAGCCGCCCTTTCCTTTCGGATGACGCTTGTGAACGTGTCCAGGAACGCGCTGCGGAAGAGGTCCCAGGTTTGGAGCGAGGATTCCCGATTCTCGAACCAGGTCCGTGCCGCGTCTTGCAGGTAGAAGTAGGCATGGCGCAGCTTGTCTTCGGCATTCCAGTGGTTGAAGGCGGCGACACGTTCGTATATTTCCAGCCAAGTTTCCGGGTCTTCCCGCGATGAACCACGGAAAGTTGGTGGTTCCCTGGGTTGCTGGAGCACGATTGATGCAGGCGGCACAGGGGTGGTCATGGTCTCTGCAGTAGCGGTCGTAGCCTTGGTCTTCCGAATCTGATCGGGTAGAGGCCCGTGCTCTGGAGGTAGCCCTCGCTGCCTGCGGCTAGCTCGCTGATCGAGGTTGGCGCCGATGTCTTCTTCCCGATGTGGGCTTGGCTCACGGCTGGAGGGGGGCGTTCGGTACATGGACCAGGAAGCACCTCCACCAGATGTCACGTGGTCGTGACGTCGACGAAGGCAACAGTCGGCGTTAAAAGAAAGGAACTCTTTATTAGGCCGAACTTGTGGCCAAGAAACTGAAGGTCAGGCTACAGCAATGCACACTGGCACTGAAAGCGGCGAACAGAGCGTCGGCCGTCGATAATCTGTACATCGCTGGAACGCGCCGGCTTTTATAACGCACGCGTCGAACATTCAGGCCTTATCACTAGTCGTCGCGGAAGCTCTGGAATAATCTTGAGTGTTAGCGTCTTGCGTGCAATCTTAACAGAACGATCTACTACAAGCGAGAAGCTTCTGGAACAACAAGGCGCGGTCTGCGCCGAGTACTGCTGATAGTCTTTGTGGGCGAAAATCGAATACAGTGAAAGAAACGCGCGTGGCAGTATATTATGGGACAAGCACGCACCATGCCATCGCTCATTGCCGGTCGGACCTTACAAACAAGACCTTTTATCTAAATCGACGAATAATGCGAAAAACTGACACAATGGTACACTGATATGATAAATCATAACGGGAACCTCTGTGTTTTGTTATACGATAGTGGTAATTCTATCACAATATTCTATCTGTCCTCTTGTACGTTTAATTGCAAGTCGACTTCGACGAACAGGCTTGTTCACAAGCGGTGAATTGTTTGTCATCTTTCCCACTTCATTGCAGCATGGGTCGCGGCCGCCACCTAGACGTTTCGCGACTTGTACCTGTCCGAAAATTTGGGCCTATAAACGTGTTTTCTTTCACAAAACAAGGGATTAGAGTGTTGGGGCGAAAGCATTTCTAAGGTCAATTATTGGGCTGTAAGTGAGACACCAAAACTTTTATATGCGCCTAAGCAGGTTATAGTTGTAATAGTAGTAGTAATAGTAGCAGTAGTAGTAGTAATAGTAGTCGTAGTAGTAGTCGTAGTAATAATAGTCGTAGTAGTAGTAGTTGTAGTAGTAGTAGTAGTAGTAGTAGTAGTAGTAGTAATAGTATTAGTAGTAGTCGTAGTAGTAGTAGTTGTAGTAGTAGTAGTAATAGTATTAGTATTAGTAGTAGTAGTAGTAGTAGTAGTAGTGTGTAATACTGTTAGTACTAGTAGTAGTAGTAGTGGTAGTAGTAATACTGTTAGTAGTAGTAGTAGTAGTAGTAGTGCTGGTAGTAGTCGTAGAAAGCTTTATTTTCCGTTTTGCTTGTGATGCACAAGAGGCTGGAGCCCTCAGTCGTGGGCCTCATTTTCTGCTGCTATCCGGCTGGCCCGCTAAACTAGTCTGCTAGATAAAATGAAGCTGATGTAAGTAATGTGGTACTTGTGCGGAAACTGTGCATCGAAAAGTTGCGGTTTTGCTTCGCATCAACGAACAGTTTTTTTACGAGTATGCTTCGCATTTATGACCTGCTCAGGTAGCCCTGGACGACCAGCTAAGCACATCATAAGCAGAAAAAACGCACGACAAAAACTGCTTAGAGATGTGATGAAAAGCCGCAAAGTATTTCGATGCACAGTCTTTGTGCAAGTAGCCACATGGAGTACTTTAGCCTCATTTTATCGAGCAAACGAACACGCTTCATGCACTGCGTATTCCTTTCATAATACAATTACCTCTCTACTTTAGTACAATTGTCAATAAGCCTAAATCATTGGCCTACACAAGCAACTGACCTAGCGCAGTAGCATCATGTGTTCAATTTCCATACATCACGGCCTGCCCAAGTCACCATATTTCTGAGTAGTATTTGTAGTACGGTTCGCTCCAGATAACACCATTTCTGGAACAAACGCAGTTACGAGAGCTAAATGCCGAAACAAACACACGATAGACGTCGCATGATGTCATCAGGCTCTCAAGGGGCTTATTTATTTTCCTATCACGGACTACCAACATCCATTATTTATACAGAATGTACTATACATTTCATCCTTTCTTGGTGAAGGATCTGTGAAAATACCTAGAACTTTGTTGTCTTCCCAGGCATATTTATAGCACTACTACTTATACACATGAGCGTGCTGGGCAGGCGAGATTCCATTTGGTTTAACGCGCCGCCTACACTAATTCCTAAATGACCGGTGAATCATCAAAAATTATCGATATTAAGAAACTATGCCTAGTATAATGTAACTCATATGGAAGAGTTGGCACATGTTTTTTTGCTTTACATCAGTAAAGCGTTTAGATGTCCGATTACCAGTGAAATGCCAATAACCCTTGTAATTCATGTTTCCCACGAAACATGCGCTTCGAGAAGTTATGTTTTAGGGGCGAAGCTCCTTAGGATGTGGGTCTGTCCCTCCTCTGTAGTAGTAGGTAGGTAGCCACGTGTAGTGGAATGCACCTACTCCACGTGAGAAAGATGACGATGACGCAGTATAGTGGAATGTACCCACTACACATGATAACGATGAAGTATAAGCGCGTTCCAGTATAGTGGAATGTACCCACTACACGTGATAAAGATGACGATGACGCAGTATACTGGAATGTACCCACTACACGTGATAACGATGAAGTATAAGCGCGTTCCAGTATAGTGGAATGTACCCACTACACGGGATAACGATGACGATGACGCTGATGACCATGAAGTATAAGCGCGTTCCAGACCACGCATTCTCTTTCTGCCATGGATGAAAACGATCGCGCTCCGCCCACTCATCATCATTCACTTCGTGGATATGGCGTGATTTTTTCTGTTAGAAAGAATAGTAGTTGCAGTGTATTTCTCAAAGCCTAGATTTCCACGCTGATATGGGATGACGCACGGTAGGGCTTCCTGCATGCTGAGTTGCGTTCTCGACCACGGCGGCCACATTTCGGGATGGCCTAAATTGGACAAACACCCAAGTATTTGAGATTAGGCGCTCGTTAAAGAACCCCATGTGGTCAAACTTAACTTCGCGGTCCCCCGCTACGGCGTGCCTCATAATCATGCCATGGCTTGGGCACATGAAACCCCATAAATGTTACATTGATACCTCTAAAGGTTCCTAAATATATCCATGATTTGTGGAATACTGCATTCCGAGCGTTGCCTAACCTAAGGGTATGACGCTACCTCATTTAAGCGTGTCTACTTTTATTGCGATAGCAATTATATGGACACTCGCGGCTGGTTTTCGCCGTCGGCGTCGGCGTCGGCGTCATTTGCCGTATATGTATATGTATATATATAACCGGGCCCGCCAGTCGTTCGTGAACGTGAAAAGACGCGAGGGGGGGGGGGGGGGGTCCCGTCCCTCGAGCGACCTTCGATTTTACGAGCGGGGGGCGCGCGCGTTATCTCCCCTTCTCGGCGGCCGACAGCGGGCGGGGGGGGGGGGGGGGCGACGTTCGATTTTACGAGCGCGGGCGCGGGCGCGCGCTTTATCTCCCCTTCTCGGCGGCCGGGCCGGCGTACCCTTCTACGTGCTGCGCTCTCAACGCGAAGAGAATTCTCTTAAACAAGCGTTTTCTAGAGTTGCGTGAGATCGGATCCAAAAAGAGTTAGCTGCCAGCCTCACTTCGTATAACATTACAATTTTTTTGCTATCGCATTCATTGCTTCACCCTTGCGGTGAAACTGTGACTTTTTTTATCAAAGAAATATAACAGGTATCACACCTCTATTTTCACCCAGTGTCTACTTTTTCTTTCTAAGTTAATATGTTTCAGACATAAACTTATGCTATTTAGCTGAATATATCTACAATTACGTTCACGGAAGGTCCTCTTTCTCTTTAGGTACGGCAGGTGCGGGAACTGCAAGCGTCGGTGGCGGTAATGGAGGAGCGGCTAACTTCGCCCGTTCAAGTGGTGGAAGTTCCCAATACGGCGGAAATTCTCACGGCACCTACGGTGGACCTTTAAGCGCAGGTTCTGCTGGATACGCAGGCTATGGCATTGGAAGTGTACCGTACACCTATACTATGAGCGGTAACGGAATGTACGGTGCCAGCACAGGCGGGGGCTTGGGTGGAGCCTACAGTAATAACCTAGGCAGTTTTGTCCGTGTACCCTACAGCATCAACCAAGGAGGAGGCATAGGCGGAGCCTACGGCAACAGCCTAGGTGCAGGCATCGGTTTAGGGGCAAGTGGCCTAGGTGTTCCCTATGGAGGAGCAACCGCATCTGGAAGTGCTGGTCTTGCCGTGGGCGCTCCTTCTGGTGGAGCAGCGGTGACGGGTGCCCTTGGAGGTCTCGGCGCAGGTATCGGTAGTGGCGCTGGGCTTTCAGGGGGGCCTGGTAGGCTATGGAGGGCCCTCCTATGGATTATATGGATATCCTGGAGGCTTAGGCACGATCGACTATGGTGCGCTTAGTTTGCGCGAAAGGTGCAGGCTAAGGCATAGGGACCGCCAGCTCAGGCGGCTTTTGCGTCGTATGCAGCGCGACCAGGGGCTGCTCTCACGACTTGGCTACAACGGTTGGGGCTATGCACCTGGCTTTGGAGCTGGAATAGGAGCGGGTGCAGGCTTGGGAGCCGGTGCTCATGGAGGGTTGGGCGGACGAGTAGGAGCCGGGCTTGGTGGTGGAATTCGTGGCGGCTTAGGAGGCAGTGGTGGACTTCGTGGTGCAACTCGAGGTCACCTACGCGTTAATAGTAATCTTAATCTTGGACTCAACGTCGGAGTTGACTCAGGCATAAGTTCAAGTCTGGCAGGACATGCCAACGCAGGTGGTGGCGTCATTGGTGGTATAGACGGTGGCGCCGGCGCTAATGTTGCTGGCAACGTTGGTGCTGGTGCGCGCGGTGGTGCCGCTGTTTCTGGTGGTTTATCTGGAAAACCGTTGAACTAAATGAACACTGGAATTCTGCAGACACGACAGAAAATAAAGGCGCTGTTTTGCTTTTTTCTTCGCCTACCTACCGTGCCAGAAGCTATCTCAGATAGGCATCGTTTTATTGTGCAATCAAATAAGCTCCCCCAATAACTGAAACCTAATCTCTCAAGTCAATGTGCAATAAAACATTTACCTCAGCATTATATAAATGTCATTTGTTGCAGCTAAATATACACCAATGAAAACTTCGACTTCTTGAAGCTCGACACATGAACACTGATTCCACGTGCAATTAGTTTATTTCCTTTGAGTGGGCTTAATTTTGCACAAGTCTGCATTGCTGACACTGTGAGGATCTGTACTATTTATCGACTAATAACTGATAATTACTAGGGGTGTCCGGATTGTGAATTTTAGCACCGAATCGACTACGAATTGAATAGTGATGACACCGAATCGAATACGAATACACATCGGATGCTGTACAAATAGTTTTAGAATAGCAAGGCAACCATTTCCGAAGCAGCCCTAGGTTGGTAAGGTAAGAATTTTCAAAACAGCACTAGAATTCCGCAGTATTTTATTTGAAACAAATATCCACAAGGTTCAGCAAAGGAACATTACGGTTACTTTTAACCAACAAAGAATGCCCTATTTGTTTAAGCTGAGGCAAGCTCGTATTCAGCAGGAACTGGAGCCCTGGACATCTTTTGTACCTCTAGGCTGAAATATAGCAGTGACTACAGTATTCAAAGTGGTACTTTGTCAAGTGGTTTTTTAAGTAAATTTAACTCCTAAATATTAAGCAATTTTCTTTAGTTAACATCATCATGAATGTCACTGAAACACTAAATTGATAACACTGTCGCTGCGACGACGCTGAAGTTTTAAGCAAAGTAGCCTGGCTCCTGTGATGAATATAGCATCGATAATCCCGTCAGTACATGGGCTGCATGCATCTGGATAATTTGAAGATGAAAACAAGAAATGTTAGACTTCCTTGCTCCAACATTTTGTTCTTTTTAGCATTTTTCGTCGTTGCTGATAATTCGAAAACTATTCAAAAAATACTAGGTATTTCGAATAAACGCCATTCGATTCGAGTGCCCAATCGAATAGAGCGCTATTCGATTCCTTATTCGAAATTTTCCAATATTTGCACAGCCCCTAATAATTACAGCTGCAAGAAGTGTCACTAAATTTGCGGAAGAATTTAGAACGCTCAATGTACAAGAAAAACGTGGTGGAAGAAAAAGAAATAATGCAAATTCAAGAGAATTTTTTGTCGTCGTTTCGTCACCCAAAGAATCCTCCATGGTTTACATTTGCTGTTGTAATACACTGCAGTTTATCCAAGTACTGCTGATATTGCCGTAGATGATAGCATCGAAACGCTCACGTCGCCCGCCAATCACATATCGGTCGTTGGAACGATGACTCCGCCCATTAAATTATTTTATAACCTTCTGCGACTGCGTTGTCGAAAACCTGCGTCAAATGATCACAGTATAATTATTACATTTCAGTAGCAGTGTGATTTAAACAATTATTGCTACAACTTTTGTTTGGGCACATAATACGACGCACGAATAATATTCAAGAACTGTTTAGATCAGTAGCGAAAGTCAAGATTCGGATCCAAGAAACTTGGCAAATATGTCACCTTTGAAGAACCAGATCTCGGAAACAATACACTGGTAGGGCTTGAATGTAGCTCAACACAACTCAGAAAACCAAATTCCGCCGTACGTGTTTTAAGTTTGAGCTCCCTCTCCACTCGCATATCGGTTTCGTGAACACAATGTCCGGCATTAATAGCAACCGCCTAGACCAGGAGTCTTAATTTGTGAAGAGTTATCACTCAGGCGAACGCCTTAAATGCCTTCTGAAAATGGTCACATGGCGAAAACCGGCGTGTAGCAAAAAAAAAAAAAGTCACAGTTTCGCCACTAGGGCGAAGCAATGAATGCGATAGCAAGAAATTAGTTTGTCACACGAAGAACGACAAGCAGCTCTATACTTGCAACGCGCCGCCGCAGCACAAAGAAGGACGCTCAAAAAGGACGCATAGGTATACACAGGACAAGCGTGAACTAACAACTGTCGCAGTTGTTACGTGTTTGTATTTGAGCAACGCGCTGCGAGTGTCCACAATGCAGAAGCCGACGCTGTTGTTGTTGTTGCCTCAGACATGGCTCATACACACTCAGGGGGGATTGGCAAAGAATTTATTATATAATTATATGATTTTTCGACGTTGTTTAATACTTCTTTTTCTTTTAAAATGCGGCACGTGGAATGACCCCTCTGCGTCTCCTGCCACGCGGTGGCGTCTGACGTCAAGTGTGCCCGGTGTTCTTTTTTCCTTCTACATCATGAGTGGTACAGAAGAGAGCCACTTTTTCGTGCGCATCTCAAGGACAGTTTTCAATTTGAAAGAAAATGTAAAAATTGGGTGACCCTTAAGCTTCGCCTTTAAGAGTTGAACGCGATAGCGATATCCCGTCCCTACTGCGTACTTCAATCACTTAGTGCATACTATATAATGGGTAGTATGGTTTAAACCAGGAGAAATTATGCGCGCCAAATGTGGGAAATGTTTTCGAACTTGCTATGCACCCACTACGTGGTGTTAAGGGAATACGCGCAGTAAGGTGTGTGCCGTTTGTAATGGGTGGCTGGCTTTAAACTATGGAATCGTTATGATAGTCACATATTCTGACGCCTGATGGCAATGTACGCTTGTACCACCCAATATTGGTGGGATATTACATGTTATATTGCGACGCCTATATAAAGGACGCTTGCGTTTGCGAAGCGTGGAAGTTATTTTCACTGCATTTCCAAGCAGAGGAAGTTATTTTCACAGTATATCCAAGCAGATTACAATATTTGATGGCTTTATTCCCATGTATTAAAGAAAAAAAAAGCAGAGGCATGGCTGTGTGGTAGAACACCTGCTTGTCGCGCAGACGACCCGGGTTCGATCCTCACTCGGACCCGAAAATTTTTATTATTTATTTTATTTGCATCTTTCTCGATTTTTCGGTCACGGACAAGATGATGATTTTTCGGTCACGGACAAGATGATAGTTTTTCGCTCACAACCAACGACGCCAACACCGACACCGACGCCGGAATTTCTGCGAAACGAGCTCTTTAACGCTATCGCGTTAAAATCTTTGCGTGATAGAAAACACGCTCAAGCTGTTCCGAGATCTGCGTACCGCGAGCGGCAAGTGGTGCATATGAATAGCTCGCCGTTATATCGCTGGCACGAGCATGGCGTGTGGGTGTGTTGGCTAGCGCAGCAGGCTCCGGAGCGAGGGGTCACGGGTTCGAATCCCCGGTCAGGTGGTTTGGACTATATTCTAACGATTTATTTTTCTTTATGCCTTTTTTATATATACACATACATATACATATCCGGGACATGACGGCGTCGATGGACGGCGACGGCGAAAATCAGTCGAGAGTGTCCCTATAATTGCTATCGCAATAAAATTTGGGCATTTTCGCACTACACTCTAAGCACGGTAACGTTTACTAAAGGTGCACAATTTCACAAATTTGTGTACTTATAAAATAAAAGTTATCCAGTAACCTTTGCAAAATTAACCTTTATTAAAAATGCACAGACTTACTTTTAAGACAGACGTCACAGAAATAACCTTTAGCACCGGTTCACAATATCGAGCGTTCTTACGTAAAAATAGAGGTTACGTTGCACAGTACACAGTATACTGTTCACACAAAACGGCTTGCAGGAGATTTTGTACAGCCACCGCTCTGCGCCTCTTCTTTCCTTCGCTCTTCTTCCTTCGACGCATTCCAGTGGGTTACGCTCATCGCATGCATTGATCAGCCAGGTGTGCCGCAGCAACGGAAGCACGGCTTTCCACTCTTTCGGACTTCTTGCTGCGCGTGCCTCGTGTTTTTTTTCCCGCAATTCCTTGTGCGGTTTTAATAGCCCTCTACATGCAAATTGTAATGCTTAATCTTTTACGTAATTGGATCAAGAGAGGATACTTGTCTGACACACATGGCACAACTCATAATTAAGAATATCTGTCAATCATCTGATCTTCTTAATTGCTCGTTTATGGGCAGACCCCATTTGAACGACTCGATGCTTGTGGTGGAAGGTGTGACGTTATGATGCATGCGAGCTCTAAGCCAACTCCAAAGGACATTGTTTTCTGTTTTTTTCGTGGGATGAGGAAACCGTACATCTCTTGCCACAGACACCGCAACTGTCGTGCTCTAAGCAGACATGTCCCAGAATTATTCCAAAGCTCCAGCGTGTGTATTCAGAAAGGGGCAGGCCACATGACATGCTCCGTGAACGTTCTCGTCACTCTGTGTACATATGTGTACACAGCATAATAAAGGCGCGGAAAAAATTACGAAAGATTAGGCGTGCGCACGCTTCTTTTGCTAGGCGACACTTGGCTGGGCCGATCATGCGCGGAGCAACTGTTCCGGAATGTGTCGAAGAAAGAAGATCGGAAGAAAAAAGAGGCACATACCCTTTGTTTGACGACACCTGGGTTGGTGGAGCATAGATAGAGCGGTTACACTGAATGGAGCCCCCCTGCAAATAACGTGTGATCAGAATCGTTAAGTTTACTCATGTGTGCGGCATACCATACCTGCTGGCACGTTGCGCATAAGCAGGACGATGAAACCCAGAGGGCAGCCAAAAAAGAGGGTGATTTTCAGTCCTTTACTTTTGTCGCTTGTGCTGTGCGTGGAATGTTTGCATTTCTCTAATGCTACTAACTCACTCAAACCATTAACACATACGTGCAGCATATATAATACACGTGCAACTCCTCCTACTTTCTCCTTTGCTGTGACCCAAATGCACTTTCTTTATTTTGTTCAGGTGATATGCTTTTAATGGTTCAACAGGCATCTGTGGCACAGTTTGAAAAAGGGAAGCCTTTGCCCACAATATCACACGTAACTGCCTTAAAAAAAATGTTTTTTTTTTTTTTGCGTGGGTGCAAAACACGAAATTGATAGTGATAACAACTTTTGCAATGTAGGGGCATTGTTCGAGTTTCCTGAGCATGTGCTGTAGAACACAGCTTGTGATGGCGTAAAAGACCATATACCTAAACGAAAGGTAATGTTAAAGAAAAATTTAAAAAAGACCAAATCAAGCATTGTACAAAAATTGATGTGCATAAGGAGTTGTAGGAGAAAAAATGTGAACCATTCTAAAAGAATGTATACTTTATTGCTTTCATACCTTCAAAGCAAAAGGCATCAAAGTTGCGTGATAGTCATCAATACACATAAGTTTATTGATTACTTTTTCAATATTGGTTCAGGGATTGCCTAGCTGATAGAAGGCCACCGGTATTCAAAGCGTTTCTCCTTGCTTTCACCTGTGGTCAACAAAAATTTACAGAAGCAGGTGGTCAGGACCTGCAGTAAAACCTTCTCTTGATGCACGCACAATCATGTTTGTTCAGACAATATATCAGTTGCTGATTCCGGAATCTCCTCGCTGGACAGTGGATCCTAAAAGAAGAGTACAGTTGTTGTACACTATGGCAACGGTTACTGCCACATTGCGCACAACTGCTGATAACATGCAATGTAAGACATATACTAACTCCCCCCCCCCTCCCCAAAACAAAAAAAAAAAAAAGAAAAGAAGGGGGTGTCACTTTACCAATACATAAGCGCTCCTAAAATCTAATATCCTGTGCAATACGTTTACCCGAAAACAAAAATTCTGAACTGAAAAAAGTACGTTAATCCCACATGTAATTTGCTTCTCTTTAGCACAAGAGTAAGCAAACTATAATGTAAGAGACAGTTTCGTCGCAGAAACACGGCAGCAGGTGATTAGAAACAGAAATTGTAAAATCAACATTTTTCGTAATAGTATCTGAAGTTTCACGTCCCAAAACCACGATTTGATTATGCGAGGCGCCGTACTGGAGGGCTCCGGAAATTTAGACCATCTGGTGTTCTTTAACGTGCACTGATATCGCAGAGTACACGGGCCGCCACGAAATTGTGACCTCTGCGGCCGGAATCGAACCCGCGACCTTCGGGTCAGCAGCCCAGCACCATACCCACTGCTCCACCACTCGCGAACCAAGGTTTTTCAGTGACCATACTTAGCATTTCACGTGGAGATTTAATATGTTCGTACCTAATTGTTTTCCTCAAGGAGTATATTTCACGTGGCAGTTCATATTCTGGGCTGCACGGAACGTAAGTCATATCGGCGTCGGGAAGTTCCCGGCTGCCTGGAGATCCTCGCAGCATGCCTTGGGAAGGATGTATTCTGTAAACAGTTTCAACGCAAGACAATGAATATGGCAAAAAAAAGAAAAAAAATACATTTGTACTGTTTACGTACCTTCAAACATTCCGGCTATGACAGTTACATAACATGTATACCGATTCAGCTTTTCTAACCACGATGGCCCGTTGCTTTCACCATAGAACAGAACTAGAACAACAACAAAGATTACCCTATTGTAAGAGAACAGATTCACATCGCCACAGAACCAAGAACATCGAAAGACAGACCAACCACACCAACCTTGTCCCCCTTCGGACTCCCACTTTGCACGATTGCTGGCATTCATGCTATGTGAAATATAGTTAAGCCACAGCGTATTGTTTTTTTGCGTAACATATCCTTTGCAGCTGCCCCGTTTAGATAGCGACGCAGTTAGATATATATATATAGTCGAGCGATGCAGAGGAAGTACTGCCGATAACAATTAATTGCGTCAAAGACTCTCAATTTATTTTTTGTGACACGACTCACCTCTTGCAGTAGCGGAAGCGTGGGCATGAATTCAAGTAATCTTAATTTTGAACGCCCGTACATTGCGATCTGTATGAGTGCTACTATGGAACGAAGATGACTACGGTATATATTTGTGGTAAGGTTTCAAGTCAAGATCAACGCACAGAAAAAGTTTGACGGAAGCCCGTCTGTTGGGGATGATACATAGTGAAGGCAGAAAACCCGAAACATTGAGCCGACCAAAGCAAAAATTGAACACGCACACTCACGCGCGCGCGCATGCTCGCACGCACAGAGAGAGAGAAACGCGCGCGCACACATACACACGCTCACACAAACACACTCACCCACTCATGTACACACACGCACAAGCACCCGCACACATGCACACAAACACGCACTCGAAAACTCGCTCGCTCGCTCGCTCGCTCGCTCGCACGCACGCACGCATGCACGCACGCACGCACGCACGCACACACACACACACACACACACACAAGCGCGCGGGTACATTTATGTACACACACGCAAACACAGTCATCCACTCACACACACGCACACCAACACAAACGCGCGCGCAGACATATCCACACACGTACACACACACACGAATGCCCGCGCGCATATGCACACACACGCAGACGTACTCACTCTCACACACATACAAGCACACGCACGCACACACAAACGCGAACTCACACATATACACACAGACGCACGCGAAAACACTCATTCACTTCCCCCCCTTACACACACACACACACACACACACACACACACACACACACACACACAGATATAATCTACCTGCGACCAAGTCGTGACAAAAACCCAGACGAGCGAGTTAGTGCGCACTCAGAAATCTTCTGGGCAGCGCTGATATGGGGCACTTTGTTGATGCTGGCAACAATATTTCACACCGTGATTGCACGCTTCATCGGGCAATTTCAAGGTGCCCACACGATGACAGCAAGAAGGGCTAAACTTCTGTCCTTCATGCTTCTCAGATAAACTGGAAAGATAACAAATGATCTTGGTCGGATGTTTGATAATATACGCCCAAACACCCGCCTTGTAAGGACAAACGCGAACTGAATTCTGCCAATAACAATGCATTGCATAAAACATGACATCAGTTATTTTTCTGACATGGTCCACCTCTTACAGTAGCGTAAGCATGAACGTAAATTCTTGCAAGCAGGTGACATAAACACACATACACAAGCAACTAATGCACTGAACAGAGAACATTACTTACGTGCAGATCATATTGGCTGCTGTCTTCTGCCACCGTAACAACGGATGCAACACGTTCGATAATTGCCAGTCTCAGACAGGCGAAGAATCGGCAATGCAGCTCGTTGCAACGGACGCGCAGCGCACTGAACATGTCCCCGTTGCATTGCCTCGTGGCTGATTTGCGGCGGATCGCGCGTTTGCGAGTGTGTTTGCTTACTGTGTCACCAGGTACGAGTCACTCACGTACAAAGCATCATTAGGCAACGCACGTCATCAAAACGAGGAGCGTAAAACCTGGTTAAATCGATGAAACAAAGAGCAGCACAAGCGCGACTTCAAACACCACACCAACCGCCTCTCATTCGAATACTCTTCCCGGCATACACCTCAAGCTGTGCAAAGGTGCAAAGCCTCAGAGAGATGACGCCGTCCTTCCTTCGATGCGGTTGAAACTGGTTGAAACGGCGCCAGTAAGACGCCACATTTGTGAGTCACGCCATCACCGCGAGCTCACACATCCCTCTATGCGCTCACACTGGAGCGGCCGTCGCATGCTGTTTTGTGAACTTAGCGGCATCTTTTTCTCCTGTGTTGGCAAATTGATGACGGTTAAGCGTGTATGGTGCAATGCTGTGACCTGACGTTTGCTACACATTATGGCCAGTTAACTTTCGCGAGAAAAAAAGACAAAAAAAAAAAACTAAACAGACAAGACAACAAGAAAATTCGGATAAATTGTATTGCGAGTCTCGGAACGTATTTTTCTCGCTCCACGGAATTACACTTCGATCGCATCGTTATAATTTTTTCGGTTGTTGTGCCCATGTCTGTTCGAATTTATGACACTTCTTTAATTACGTGTGAAGTGGGCTCACTTTATTGAACTGCTGTTTTAATTCATACCCCACCATCACTTGCAACAGTATCCCGCAATCTAATATCGCTGCTACTCTTATTTTCTTTGCTGCTGTTACCTAATACCCGTTCTGTTTGTACATTATCCACTGTTCAATTGCTAAAGCCAACCTTGAACAAGAAAGATCGTGATTTGACACATTGACCAATAAACTTCCACTCCATAGTGTAGGTCCCCTGACAGATGAGTCACTGCGGTTTTATAAGTTACAATCTAGAGGTTACAATGCCAATCGCGGTGCTTTAGCTTTTAAAATGGCATGCTTATGTCAATGTAACCTTTATGTGAGAGGGAAATGAAGAAAACACAAAGATAAAATTGTTGTAACAGCCATGTAACCTATAAACTATAAGTTACTTGCCGTTTTATGCTGTCCTAAACGTTACCGTGATAAGAGTGTAGTGGTGCCAAGCCTGAAGGAAGTGCGGAGCTTGGTGGGCTTCCTTGTTTCCGTGTATTTTTTTTCCTTCTTTCTTGTCTTTCTTTTCTTTTCTCTCAGTTTCAAGTATCTCTTTTTTTGGATCTCTTTCTTACAATTTCTTTCTATTCCTTTCTTTCTTTCTCTATCTATTTCTTTATCTTTCTCAATCTTTTTTAAGTTTATTTATCTTTCTTTCTATCTCTTTCTTTCTGCGTCTTTCTCTATATTTCTTTCTTTCTCTTTATTTCTCTCTTTCTTTCAATTGCTGTCTTGCTCTCTGTTTTTTTTCTAATTCTTTCTCGTGTCCGTTTCTTTCTATATCTTTCCCTTACTATATGTCGTTTCATCTTTTTATGTGATTATTTCTCTAAACTTTTCTATGTCTCTCTATTTCTATCGCTTTCTTGCTGTGTCTATTTCTCTTCATTCCTATTTTTTTCTTTCTCTCTTCCTCTTTCACGTGTTTCACGTGCTCCACTTCGCCGAGTAGAGGTTTCGTTTAACGTTCGCAGCTGCTGTACTCAGTAGTGGAGCTTGCTCAATTCCTTTAGTGCATGCCCACCTGCGGAGTTTTTCACGACGGAGCTCAAGTTATCGATAGCTTAAACAGCATAGCTGCAAAAAAAGGGAATTATATCGCAAAAATAACAATAGTTTCCTTCGTGGATTCAGGCGCGTGAGCTGCATGTTCACATCGTTTTTTTTTTTCAGCGTTCCCTTGGCTAAAAAAAAAAATGAAAGCATGAAATGCACTGGACTGGCGCCTATTCTGAATATCGCGTTCGTGTTTTCGTCTCGGTGCCGTAACCGTGCCTGATAATGAGTCATGTCATGCCAAACGTCCCAGCCATTTGGGCGACCATCTCAAATGTATTCTAAAAATGCAACCAGATCCGCTTCGCGGACACTGATGAAACAGCAAAGCTGGCAACCTTCCCTTCGTCAGCCTAACGCATTTCTTTTAGTACGAAGTAGTGGGATATACCCAATTTCCATGGCACATACTCATTTATGGTGATGACCGTTTTCTGATAGGCCGTACAGAGGCACATACCCGTTTCTTGACGAGTTTTCTTCTTCATTTTTAGGAGCGAAGCTCTTTAGGCCGGCACCCCGCCATCGCCGTCGCCGTTGAAGCTCCCTGGCACGGTGCCAGCAGTGGCGTCTCCCCCTCACGCGGGCGGATAAATGATCTTTATGAGCGCTGGAACGCCGATGGCGTCTGCACGATGCGCAAAGCGCGAGAATACGAACGCATGCGAAATGGAGGCAGATTAGTCTTCCTCTCCCTCTTTCTTCGACTCTGCCTTCTCCCCTCAAACCGGCGAACGCGCGAAACCATCGCTTCACCCTGTCGTCTGCCCTGTGGTTAGTCCTTTGCCTGGACAATGAAACGCCGCGTGCGTCCCATTTCTAAGGAGCTTCGCTCATTGGTTGTATTCGTACACAGAACAACTGCTAGCTTTAGTGAACCTGTGGTGAGTAGCGAGATTTACCCAATTCCTGGGGCACATACCCGTTTATGATCAGCGTCACCACGGCGGTGGACATGAATACCTCGACTACCTTCTTCCTTTTTAGTGGATGTTGTGCGGAATTCTGTGGCACATATGCGTTTATGATGGTGATAGCTTTGTGATAGGCCGCACAGATTTTTGTGGCACTTACCAGTTTGTTGGGATAACTGTTGCCTTCATTTTTAGTGCACCAGTGCTGAGTAGTGGTGTTTACGCAATGCCTGTGGCGCATACCCGTTGATGATGCGTTACCACGGGTACCGGACATTTTTAAATGCGAAGCATTTCTTTGCGTATTGCAGGCACTTTTAGCGTTTCTATCTGCGTATCCATCTATCTATCTATCTATCTATCTAGCCGCCTACGTCTGGGTGCTCTCGTGATTACCCCTTTAACTTGGGGTAGACCAAAATTAGTATGTCAGAATAAGATGGTTTGACGAATATGACTCGCTGGTCGTGACATCAATAATGACAATCCCGTCGCGTACGTCGTCAAACTCTTTCGGGCAAACCCTGTGGCACATACCACGGGGCGGGTATGTGCCACAGGTGATTGACAGTTTAGACTACCCAGGAACGGCGAGACAAACATTCGTACTTTTAACGCCAGAGCGTTATAAAGCTGACGTCATCAGCAGCGTTGACCGGACGAATGCAAATAATAAATGTCAGGGTCCCAACAGGAATCGAACCCAAGCATTCTGCGTGGCAATCAAGCATTGTACCACAGAGCCACGCCAGGTCTCGGAACTGCTTTTCGAATAGACCCTAATGTTCGTGAAACGTCAATTGTCGTTGCAGTGCTGGCTATCCAATTTTATAAACATTACATATGTACTCTGATGATACAGCCGTCACGCCGGGTTAACATCAATTATAGTAAAGCGCCATCCATTGAAGTTGATATATGTTGCAGTGTCCAGGGCTACCATCCTGGCGAGCACAAGCGCTACATATCAGTTTACCGCTTCTGGTGTTGCTACTGCCCATGTTGCTGTTGGCATCGTTGCGCAACTCTAAACAACTTCTTATGCAAAACATATGCGACTGTGGAACATACGTCTGTGCGTACAACATTTGTACATATCTTTAGCGTAATTTCGTAACGTTTCGCTCAATAAAACATTACAACACAGTCACCTTCCCTCCGCATGCTTCGCATAACATCGATTCCTAAGGTACGTGCAATCTGCCAAATTTTTTCGTTTTTTTTTTTTCGAAAGACTGCCCTTCGGCATAGCAAGCGTGAGGCTCATCACACATAAACAAACACGTTGAACTCGTGAATAAAGTTCAACAAGGATCGGTGGAATGATCCTAGTATCCACCCTTGTAAGTCCGGAGGGCGACCGGGACGGTGACCGGTTGCTCTGAGATGACGAAGGCGTGCTTGCTCTAGGCCCGGGCACGACCAGAGCAAGTGTGTCACGTCTACTACAGTTATAGGAGCGTCACAAAAAGAACATGTGGTTCCATACGCTGAGCGGTAGTGTTGCGGCCAGTGGGCGGTCACTGTCGGAGTAAGAGCAACCCCAACTCGAAGTCTCCGACATGAAATGCCCGACAAAGAACAGAGTCGCAGTTAATAGAAAAATGCGTTAAGAATTTTAATCAGTGGTGATTATTTAGTGGAATCGACTTATATGATTATAATCAAAGCAAGTCAATTGAGTGCTGAGTTAGTCAGTAAAAGGGATATTAGTGGTGGTTAATTAGTGCACGTAGGGTGCGTATATCAAGTGCTCAGCAAAAAAGCTACAACAAATATATTTCGTTTTGAGTCACCTTAAGCAAGCGTATACGGGACCCTGGCAGTATTTTTCTCACTTCCAGTTCGCTTATTAAGGCCTTACACGCATGATCACACGCGAGAATGGACTATCGGCGCCGGGGTCCCGCGGCGTTCTCGTCAACACGAATGATGCAAAAAATTTTGTCATGACACGTCCCCACATGACGTTATCATCAGTCAAAGACTGGCAAATGAGGACGTCATGCTGACGTCATTACATGACATCGTCACTTGGTCAAAGTTGGGCCGACCACAGAAGCAGTGCAAAAACCAGACTAAGTGCAAAAAGAAAAAGCCCCCCACCTCCCCGAAGGGAATCGTGAGGAAATGCGAATGCATTTCGCGCGCGCTTCACTCCATTTATATATGGTGGTTGTGGTTCGAAGAAGTAAAAGGCGCCTAATTTCTGCAGCCCGGTCGGGAGCACGGCGCAGCGCCTTTTCTTTTTGCTTTTTCTTGTTTTTTTTTAATTTTTCTATTTATTTTTTTTAATTTTTTTTCATATATAGCTCCGCCGAGCTCCGCCGCAGACCGCTTTTAGTTAACGCGCACGCTGCGAATTTTTATTGTTCAACAACGCACAGGAGAAATCTCCCACCGGCACCACCTTGGAGGTCAAGATTCATTGCCATATATACTGGGTGGCCAGTGAACGGTTGTGCAGCGCGAGCAGTCGGTTTTTTCAACCAAGAAACTCGCTAGCAGACGCTGCCTGTGTCGGCGTCGCGAGGCGAGAGAGGGAGAGGGGGGGGGGGGAACGTAGGAGAGAGGGAGGGGGGGCGCGCATGCGCAGTGGGAGTGTGGACGCTGCGGGCAGAGATGCCTAGAGAAGAGAGGGGGGAGCGTAGGAGAGGGGAAGAGAGGTGGGACGCGCATGCGCAGTGGGAGTGTGGACGGCGCGGGCAGGGATGCCTAGAGGAGAGAGGGGGGGGAGCGTAGCAGGGGAGAGAGGAGGGGAGGCGCATGCGCAGTGAGGGTGTGGTTGCCGCGGGGAGGGATGCCTAGGGGAGAGAGAGAGAGGGAGAGAGGAGGTTTGTTTATTTTATTTTTTTAAAGGGTTTGCGCATGCGCAGTAAGGGCGGTCACGCCGTACACCACCACCACCGGATTAAGCTTCGCCATAAGATGCTTCACATCTAACACCTGCCGGCGCGCACACCTCCTCAACCTATCCTCCTCCTCCTCCTCCGCGGACAACGCCAAAGCCGCACAACGCCAACGCCGGATGCCTGACATAGCCCGACTATGAAATGCATTCGCATTTAAAAGCCCGCGATGCCTCTGATCACGGAGGCAGCGTAAAACCACGTTAGCTGCAGAAAACTTTCGGAGCGGGGCGCGGGATTATCGAAACGAAGACTGAGAAGAAAAAAACAAGACGGCGTATGTTACAGCCAGAAATATATGATTATACACTTTCCGTTTTAGTGGCAGTGGTAAGTTAACCGGTTATCAGTTGAGCACTTCTTTCGTAAGCTCACCAATCCACCCCTATTCTTTGGGGGGATCTCCTTTAAGTTACTAGGCTCCCCTAGAAAAAACGCGGCTACATAGACATACTATTTTACTGATACAAGGGTCCGGTTGTCTATCGCGCGCGCTTAGTCTGCCACCCGACCAGCTAGCGGGAGAGAGAGGGAATTTATTAGAGGAAGGAAGGGAGTTCCGCATGACCTTGTGCGCTTGCCCACCTGGCATTATATTTTTTTCCATATTCATCTTCAACTCTGCTTTGTCGCTTCCTTGGTTTAATATTGCAATGAGTTTTTGTTGTTATTTTTTTTGTAATTCGCTTCCGTCATTTCTGACGAGTACGACGTCGTCTGCAAACAGTAAATCCCTAAAATATTGTCACGTGGTTTTCGTGGTGAAGAAGGCGACAGTCAGACTGGTGAAGACGAAACTGTTTCTTGCGCGAAGTTGCGCCCTGAAAAATTAAGTAGTACTTACTGCACAAGCGAGTGACACCCACGAAACAAGAATAAGAGCGGCCCAGTCATCAGCAATGTCATCGTCCGTCAAACGCGTCGGCTTTGATGCATGCTTGTTGGGACTTTCCAGCGTTATCGCTGATGCTCGTTTCAGCTCCAGAATAATAAACTCCGACCACTCGCGTCCTGCGCGCATTCTTAATAATTACTGGATTTTTAACTGGCTTGTAGCATAGCGCAGAAACACACAGGGACAAAGAATAAGACTGGACGAGCACAAGCGCTAACTTTCAACAACGAAAAGTTCTTGACTGCCCTAGCTTATGTTTTCAAAAGGAGTGTGACGATGCTTTCGCAATTGTTCGCGAGTGTTTAAAACCTCTTGACGTGACGATTGAAGTGCCAGTCGATGATTCTCTACGATTTCTTGACGTTCACTTTGTGTTCACCGAAAACTTGACTTGCTGGTCCTACAGCCCGAGAGCCAACAAACCTCTTCTCCAATATCATTCGGCTCATTCCAAGCTGGTTAAGAGGGGCATAATTAACCTGTGCCTTAAAAATGCCCTAATAAAATCATGCCCTCACCAAATGAAGGCAAGTTTCCTTCAGCAAGTAACACGTCTTGAGGACGCCGGTTATCCTAAGCATGTGTTGGTGTCAGTAGCGGAAAAGTTGCTGAAGCAGGAACGCTCGAACAGATCCCCGCCGACACACGGGGAAGTTAGCGGCCGTGAGCACAAAAGAACCGCTGTAATACCGTATATACACCAGTTATCTCACAGCTTGAAAAAGATAGGAGGCCGAGAAAACGTAAGGGTTGTCTTTTCAGCTCCAAACAAGTTGAACACCCTGTGCAGAAATACTAAACCAGTAGTGACTACCAGGTCGGTCTGTGATAAGAAACACAAGGATCAGTTTGTCGCATGCACTGTTGGCGTTGTTGATCGCATCCCCCTCTCGTGCGGAAACTGTTACATTGGTCAGACGGGAAGATGCATAAACGACCGGCTGAGGGAACACAGAAACAAAGTGAAAAGTGTGTCAGGTGACGGTTTTTTAGCGTTTCACTGCAAAACGTGTGCATGCCATCCACTACTAGAAGCCACTGTCATTCTTGCTAGAAGTAAATCCGAATCTGTAAGGTTGATTATAGAAACAGATCGCATCCTTTCTGCTGGCGACCACTGTATCAGTAAGCCGTCATTGTCATTATCCACCAAAGAAATTGAATATTTACACATGCCCTGAAGTTTTTTTTTTTCTTGCAATGTGTAAACTGTTATGAGCCGGTTTGGCGGATAAGATTGAAGGCTTTTTCAGTGTATGATTTGTAAAACGATAAGTTGTCATCATGTCACGTGATTTGTGTGTATATATGACCGATCCTGGAAATAAAATTCTCGTTGTTGAAAGTTAGCGCTTGTGCTCGTCCAGTCTTATTCTTTGTCCCTGTGTGTTTCTGCGCTATGCTACAAGCCAGTTTACGATGAACCAACAAGCCCATATTGGTACCCTTGTTGGATTTTTAAGTTCATTACGGTTCGCTGTCTACTCAAAAGGGACGCTTAGCGGGAGAAACTTATAGTTATTTATTAGTAAAAGCTCTAACATTACGGCCACAAGAACAAAACATAAGAACAACCTCCTCGCATAACTTACGCACTGGTCCCGCTAATCATGGCCCTGGCGCATCGCATACCACGCATAAATACACACACCGCGAACGTTCGCCGAACACTCACCACTGGCCGCTCGCTGCGCCCGGTTATACAGTATATCCGCAACCGGAAGCATGCGCAATGGCCCTCCCTGCTGAGTCATGTCACCGCCACTGTGGACGAGAGCGAAGGCGGCCATCGACGCTTCCCACAAGGCCAAAACAAGGATATCATGATGAGGCACGCCGTAGTCGGAAACTACGGATCAATTTTGCCCACCTGGGGTTCTTTAACGTGCACCTAAATCTGAGTACACGGTTGTTCGGTTGTTCTTTACACTTAGCGACTCCGTCTAAATGTGGCCGCCGTGGCCGGGAGTCGAACCCGCGCCCTCGAGCTTAGCAGCGCGACATCGTTTGTGGTAATTAAGCTGCCACGGCGCGCTATGCGTAGTCTTAACATAATAGTCTGAAACAATTGCAAAGTTTCTCAATCACTGCATTGTGGTCAGCGCCGTGTGGCCTGACCACAATGTGGCCTGATCCAACCTTTGCCCCACCTGAAGAGTAATCCTGCGCACGCCTATGGCGCTGTGTATGCTTCATTAGCTCTGGTAACATCAGTAAAGGTAGTACATTCGACTGGGCGCCACCACGCTGCGACTCAGATTGTAACAATGCGGTGCCCGTTCTTCATTCGAGTCAGAGAACGCGTGTCGGAGCCGAATGTGCAGCCGCTCACCTAACCTCTAGGAGGCAGGAAGAGGAGACACGTTACTGCGTCTTTTGTTGCGAACAGACGAGGCGAGGGAGTGACGTGAGCAGCGGATTTCGGACAAGCTCCGAGGTCAAAGTGAGAGCGCGTGAGAGAGCGCTCTTAGTTGGAGCGTGGTGCTCTGAAAGGACTAACAGAACGTATTCAGAGCGCTCGATTTTGACCAGTCGAACGTAGCGCTCGTCGCCAGAGCCCTCTGGAGCGTTGGAAAACGACCAGTCTAATGTATCATAAGCCGATATAACCCCACTTACCTCCTTCTATCTCAACAATTAGCTCCACTAGCTTAGCTTCACTAGACAGGTTGTGTGTGTGTTGAAAGGGACACAAGTGAAAAACGATTGTTCTAGTACTAGTAAATCACAGTTTCGCAGTACGGAAAGAAGCACTCTTAACGCGAGAAGACTCCGCAAGGGCGATGTTCTGTCGCTCTCGAAATGCGATTTCGCTATTTCGTGTCCCATATGCGCTGAAATAATTCTCGTGCACCTTAATTTGCCCTTTCATTGTTTCTGTATTCCATTTAACAAAAAAGGAAGCACTTTCCCCTGTGCTTTCTTTGGCGTTCTAAGTCTATTATTTTCAACATGATTGTGTACCACATACATCGATGCCCCCAATTCCCTTTCTTGTCATTAACTTCGTCAGGACAAGTAATAAAATCCTTCTTTAGATCATAATGCCCGGTATAAAAGGGGCTTTGTTCATGTGAGAGGACTCACACTCAGTGCGAATCGTTTTACGGAAATGCCTTTAACAAAGTCCAATTTGTTATAAAATGAACAGTACCAATACCGAAGTCAAGTTCTCGCCTAATCGTCTTTTCTCTATCTACATCTCAACGTCGATTTATCGACAAGATTTTTTTTACGCCGAGAGCGACGCCAATGCCGTTCCACTCTCATGCGACAACAATGTTGACAGAAGAATGGAAGTTGTATTCCAACTCCAAAATGATTCGCGCTATAAACGTATATAAACCCGGAAGAGTACTTCCAAAGCGCAACCTCTAAGACGGACCCTGGGACTTTTACAATGACGTCTCTTTTACTCGTCACGACTGCACTGAGCTTTCTAGGTATGTTTGGTTTATAATTATTTTCGTTACTATACGTTGCATTGTTTCTAAAATCTTCTGACTCAATCATGCCTAAAAAATTCCATTGTGTTCATGGCCAACATCGTTTAATTACTAAGCAACTTTTCATAACTTTCCTAATTTTCTAAACACCACGATTAGCACTGTCTTCAAGAAGACCGTATTTTGTAGAAAGGCTTAGGATATGAGGCAGTACATGCTGATTTCATTAAATCATGCCGCTGCTGGCTGCGATGGCACCGTGAAAGGTCTAGAGAGAAGAAGACGGCATGGAGGTCTAATTTTTCGTGACCTTATTTATGGGACCAACTGAAAACGTACACCACAATCTTAAAGCGGGTGGCAGAAAATATCCCACTCATTCGAGCCCCCCCCCCCCCCCCCCCCTTACCGCTTCCTACTATTCACTCAGTTCCGTATATGTTGTGAGGTTCGCTTTATTGCTTAGAAAAGGTACCTCCTTATGAAAAAAATCCGTGCGTACTTAACACGGTTTCTTCAGATGTTAATTCTCAAATACAGTTAGAGTAACCTTGCAAGGAATTTTTCTTATTTATGTTAACCATGTGGCAAGTCACACGTCAAAAGCAACGACATTTAAACATGCTCTTGCTGCTTCCTTGCTTTCTTTTTTTCTTTTGAAATATTCTCTGAGCATGTGGGTGGGAAACAATCATGAACAACTTTAAATTGTTATTCCCTGATTGTCGCCAGCGATTCTGTTCGTCTTGCATTCTGTTTATCACTGTCAAACAAGTCAATCTGCCTTCACATTCAGATTTTGCTCATGTTATCTCAATAACATTTCCAAGCGCTCATTATATATCCTCGCTCTTTTGTTTTTTTACAACTGAACTACACTGTCAGCATTTCGAATACTTGCTGACACAACAGACGTGTGCATGGATTTTCCAAGACCAGCTTTCGCTCATATAAAATATTTGTTCACCCAATGGTTCATGTAATTCAGTGTAAACTATAAAACGTGTATAATTGCAGTGAAACTGCGTGTACAATGCAAGTGATCGAATCCAGTCCTTCTTTTATAATGTACCATTCGCTGTTCTGTCCCGGAAACCAATTCTGGGTGATAGTTTTCTCTGACAACGTTTCATATAGCAAGCAGTATTTAAAAAGCATAATAGGAGATCAAATTAACACAAGTTTATACATCCATATGTGTGCCAACACTCCATCTGTATTAGGCACTTCTTAAAAAAATACATTTCTACCGATCAAATACTCGCAACCACTGACCACTTTGTAATCACAGCTGCCTGCGGAAATGCCCGGAGCGCAGCTGTCGTCTCCAAAGCAGGTGAGCGAAAATATTCCTGCGTTTCATATTATATAAGAATAATATGAAGTGAGTCAAATTTCATTTCATTATGTGCGGGTGTTTTCAGTGTGCGTAGATATTAAAGGGCACCTAAACAACCTCGAAAATACGAAGAACGCACGCGTTATTCTCTCCCGGCGTCTCCCGTCTTCGCGACACAATTCGTGACGCCAGCTGTTGGTTCACGTGACGTCAGGATGAAATAAGCTCTCGATTGGTCGATGTAGGAGAGATATCTGTTGTGAAGTGTCGCCTACCCTGTTTTGCCATGCAGTCGCACACCTGCTCGGCCTTGTATGGCATGACTATTGTGCGCGATAAACTGCTTTCACTTTGTTTTCTGCGTTAGCGACTGCGCTAGGGCAGATAGCAGCATGTAGTCGAAAAGCGGCAAATCCTGACTGGCTGAACGCTTAGTGCTGACATTCCACGAGTTTTATGAAGCAATAAGTGACGAGTGTAATGTACCACTGCGACGCCTGCACCATGCCTCGTAACAATACGCATGGCAACAAAGACCGTTACGCGAAATGTGAGAGAGGCGGAGAGCATTTAGTGGAGCAGTCATGGAGAAAAAAACCGGCTCTGATTAACTACCGAAAGGGCAAGAACAAAATAAAGAGGGAGTCATTTTATGATAATTCAATGGGAAGCGCTTTACGGTTTGAAGCAAGGTCGGGTTCCCTTAGAACGCGTACTTTATAAAGCGAGATTTAGTAAAGAAGTAGAATGCACATGCTGTGACAAGGAAACGACGGAGCATGTTCTGATTGAACGTGCAGATACCGATATACACCTAGGTTTAAGTTTGGGCACGAGCCTACATGGAGTCTTGGGTTTTAGGGACAACAATCGAAAGCTGAATACGCCCGCGATAGAAATAAGTAAGAGACTCTATTGGCGGCAGAAAATTAGAGAGAAGTAAGGACATTCTGCCGTAAGGGGCAGAGAACTGGACTGTGATCCTGTGTTTGTCTATAGTTAGATAAATTTAACCGAAGTAGACAAGGCATTAGGTCAACATAAAAAAAGAACAAAAAGTTCTTGTTTCTTTTGATCTTTTTTAAATGCGAATGCATTTCTTAGTCGGGCTATGTCAGGCATCCGGCGTTGTGCGGCGTTGTCTGACGGGGGTGTCCGCGCGCCGGCAGGTGTTATCTCTCCGCTCTCACTCCCTCTCCCATAGCAACAGCTGCGGGTGCGCGCGCTTATCTTCGCCCCTAGCAACCGCAGCAAGTGGTGCGGGCGGAGTAGCGGAGAGTGAGTGGAGAGGAGGAGCGCGCTCTGGTGCGTGAGGGCGCTCGCATCGCGGGAGCGCGGCGGAGCTCCCGGGATAAAAAAAAAGGAAAAAAAACAGGCGCTGCGCCGTGCTCCCGACCGGGCTGCAGAAATTAGGCGCCTTTTCCTTCTTCGAACCACAACCACCATATATAAATGGAGTGAAGCGCACGCGAAATGCATTCGCATTTCCTCACGATTCCCTTCGGGGAGGTGGGGGGCATTTTTTTTTGTCGAGCCTGGTACCCCACACGTCACCGTTCCGTTATAAAGGGCACGCTCATAGTATCCATCCATATTAAAAAATAGCTCTCCGACCCTCGCCTGGCTGTCGCACCGCTTTTCCCGCTCACCCTGTGAGCAATCACGGCCAAGCTAGGGAGGAGACATGACGTGCGTCGCGTTTCTGGAGGAGTTCATATTAACTACCATTGTTCATTATGTGCTTGTCGGTGCCATCCTTATGCCATCGGTACTTGTCGGTGTCATTCACCATATGCGGAGCGCAGGTATACGTTAACAACTTCAGCTGCCCCAAGGGTTATAATAATGATCATGAGCGTTTACCGTCGGGGCGGAGGTGGGCCACTACGTGCCAACGTGGGTGCGTTCAGATCAAGAGTGTTATATCTGTCAAACACCTCTACACACTGTACAAGCTCTCATATATCAATTCACTATAAACAGTCAACTACTTCTGAGGACACACGTTTCCCTTTCGCGTTATATCGATTCCTATGACGGTGGGATCAGCCATGTTTTTTTACTTGTCCTCGCGAGCTGACATAATACTTGCATATTGTGCTCATGTACTTCGCATTTGATGGGGATATTGTCGCTAGAACAGTCTATTTGCTATTGACTAATTAGGTCTAACGTCAAACGTAGGCGGAGAATGAAAAAATTTGGTACTTTTTTGATGTTCTGCCCTTTGTTTCAGCAAAGGTGCCATCTCCATATTTCTTGCCTATTTCTTCTTTCTTGCACCGTTCCCAAGATATACTGAGCACATAGATGTATAAAGCACTTCTAAGTTCTCCTTCTCGAGTACGATATTCAAATGAGGTATCACGTTTTCAGCTGCTTCGTCGGATCACCCTTTGCGCACTGCCTTTACATTTTGCCGTTATACAATGGCGCGGTAACCATCGTCGAGCAGGAAGTTGACGACCCCAGGCAACGGAAAAGTTAGGAAGCATACTGACATGTTAATTTGTGCAAAGAAATAAAGCTGAATATTGAAGGCTAGAGAGAGAGAGAGAGAACTCTTTATTGAAAAGAAGAGAATTTAGCCGGCATATGCAAATCGCTGACTTGCTACTCTGCGTGGGGAAGGGGATGGGGGGACTGAAAGTAGGGAGAGAGAGAGAGAGAGAGAGGAGGGGAAATGATATAAGATGTTAAAATAGAATAAAAAATAAGAAAAAAAAGCAGGCTCGTTCTTTTGTCTATTAGGCGGGAGCGTGCGTTGATAGAGTCTTATTGCGTGGTTTCAAGGTAGAGCTAAAGTTTCTCGAGCTGACCGATACTGTCCAAATACGTGAACAAAAGTTTTCATCGCACGCCTCTGTAGCGCGAGGCAGGCTAAAGGGCCCAATACAGAGTCAAATGAGAAAGTTCTTTGTGTTATCGAATGCATGTAATGTTCATAGAGCCCACGCTCATCGGCATACGCACGACACTCAAATAAAATATGTTCCACAGTTTCGATGGAGCCACAGTTGTTGCAACACGGACTCGCTGCTAGAGAAGGCTAGAGACCTTCTCTACGAGGATTCCAACCCAGATCTGGGATGGGGTGAGCCGGTATCGCCCCACACTCTAAGAAAAAAAAGAATATACCTGACTCTTTTCAGAGTGTTCTGACTTGCCACGTATACGACTCTCTTTGGAGAGTCACGGTGACTCTCTTGGTGGGTCAGAGTGGGCGCGCTCAGGAGAGTCCCCGGACCCTCTTAAGAAGAGTGGGAGGACTCTTATGCGAAGGATCACACTACCACTTCTGAGGGAGTCAGACGACCCTTGCCGGTGACGCTCCTACGCGGGTCAATTGACACCCACCGAAGCGTCAAGCGACTCTACGGCTATTTTAAGCTACTAAATTGACCCATGCTCTACTTTTGCGCGACCACTGCTGGAAGTAGTGAAGTATTCATTTTAAGCAACTCCATTAATACTTGCCGTTGTCCCCAGCGACTTTAAAAAAAAAAGGATAGTTCAATTTTAGCATTATTTTAATAAAACTCAAAACAACACACCATTTCCAGCAAAGTTGAAGCAGTTCAGGTATTCCTCGTTTACATGCTTGTATGAGTATAACCAACCAAAATGTGTGACTGTGATGTGCATAGTGTCATGTCGTGCAAAATAAACAGCAGATATCGGTATCATGTTTCCACATTTATTCCTCATGATTAAGAATCGAAAAGTCGTGAAGGCTGGAGGAATCAGACTTGTGACTTGCTATGTTGTCGCTCCTGTTCAGCGTGAGCAGCCATGAAAAATGGTACCTGAAAAAAAAGAACGTGATATCGTAATGAGAAAACGGAATCATAGTAAGAGTTTGCAATACCTACACAATAAGTGATTTACACAGACATAACGAAGGCTCACAACAAAACAACAAATGCAAAGAGGCATGGTTAGGAACCGTGTTTTTTGCCGTTATCGTGTAAAACAACTTTCATAAAGTACCTCAGACATGGCGTATGGTAGAATTAACGCACATAGCTCCCACAGTAACGTATACTCACTCCATTTTGTTATAACTCCGAACGTCATCGCAGATGTAGGCAAAGCACGAAAAGAGGAAACAGAAACGAGGGAAAAGTGCGCACGGCGGCGGCCGCAACAACGCGCGCCGTTGAAAGTCTAGAGCTTTTCCCGTTATCGGCAAGGCGAGTCCAAAACATTTAAGCGACTACCGCGTACGTGCCGAAAGCATCATACTATATCTGCACCTCAAAACTACCGTCCTTACGCCAACAACAAAAGCCATTATATACAGTGCGTCTATGTGTCCTGTACACAGAGGATTTTTCTTCTTTTTTTCATGTTTACACGCGCGGAAGCCGCTGCACAATCGAGTATCGATGGAAATGTTATTATGACGTAGACTAAAGCGTACCTCAAAATGATATCGAGCATCTTTATCAGTGCAGACAGAATGTGCGATCAGAAAATAATGGCCCTTGATACGGGATTGCAGTCACTTGCACAATAACGCGCATAGCGGTCTCAGCTCGTTAAGTAACAGTTTTAATTGGGCATCTGCAACAGCCCCGCGGACGCAGGCTACCGTTGGAAATGGCTGCCAGCCTACTTCCGCATAGCTGCTGCAGACGCCCAGCTAAAGCTGTGTAATTCGTACATACGAAAGCAGTACACTCACCGTTAACAGGCGCACGTTGTCCGTGTCCGCTGCTCCAAAAATATTCCTCACTCCAAGCGTCACTTCGAGCACGGAGCCTGGCGTGCAGCCACCGAAGATACGCACGTTCGCTCGAACGCTCGAACTGAAAACTACAAGACACGAGACCAGCGACCAGCATAACCAATGCAGCGCATTCCAGAAGACGGAGGAGAGGGAGAGAGCAGGCAGCGGAGGTGGCGGAGGGGCGGAGGCACCGCGCCGGCGGCCACAGTTTGGCGTCGGGGCTCGCGGGCCCGCCACAACGACGCCGAACCAGCCGAACGGCAAACGCGCGATATGTATGGCCGCACCTTCATCCCGGGAGCCAATCGAAAGGCGCTTCGCGAGAGTGTTCTGATTCCCTTAAAAATGCTAACTCTCTTTCTCTGCATCTACCTTCCAAAAGGGGTCAAGTGACGACCCGAAGGGAATCACTGTCTTTTAATCCGCTTTTGACTCCCTTTTTTCTTAGAGTGCACGGCGCCATTCCAGCTGATTGAAAGGACGTTTAATACTTGCATTTAAGCAAGCTGTAACTGTTCACTCGATGCACACACGCACCCATGACGTAAGTTGCGCTTCCCCTATGTGTGCGTCACAGGTGGCCCAATATGCTCCCGTGCGGGGATATGAGCCGCGTTAGGTTTTAAATAATTATGACAAAGAACGCAATAAAGTCGGTCCAAATGGGTTTCAGTACGAAAGCGCTGTCATAACTTCCCTCTAGTCCGACCATGCATTTGCAAGCAATGAAAAATACATGGAACTGTAGCCATACACAGCTTTGCCATAGTGCGTTTCAGATATAACTCCTATGTTATTTATCTTTGCTCATGTGCAATTATGCTTACGGAACATGCTATTTCTCTACAGGTACCGCAAGTGCAAGCACTGCAGATGTCGGTGAAAGACCGGGTGGCGGCTATGGATTAACGGCCAGCGTCGGCGGTGCAAGTGGTGCGGGTGGAAGTTCACTAGGAAATTACGGAGGCGCGTCAAGCTCGGCTTCTGGAATTGGCGTCGCACCTGCACCATCCACACGTATGGCGAGCGGTAATGGAATGAACGGTGGCAGCACAGCCCACAGTGGTAACCTAGGCGGCGGCGTCGGTGCACCCTATACTGTCAACCACGGCGGAGGCGCAAGGGGAACCGTCGGCAGCTACCCAGGCGCAGGAGTCCATTTAGGTGGAAGTGGCTTCAGCGCCCCTTTTGCAAACGAAAATCTCGTTTCTTATGGAGGAGCAACCCCATACGGGGGGTATTGGTCTCCATGGTGGAGCCACTTTTCCTGGGGCAACCGGGGCGGGCGCGTTTGGAGGCCACGGCGCAGGCGTCGGTAGTGGCGCCACGCTTTCAGGAGGCCCGATGTATCCGGGAAGCTATACAGGCCCTTCGTATGGATTATATGGATATCCGGCAGGTTTCGGGTATGGATATCCCTCACCCCACTATGGTGCACTGAGTTGGCGCGAAAGGTTCGGGTTGGGGCAGAGGAACCGCCAGCTAGCTCTCTCTCGACTTGGTTATGATGGTTGGGGTTATCGACCTGGTTTTGGACCTGTAATAGGAGCAAGCTCAGGCTTGCGAGCCGGTGCCCGCGGAGGACTGGCAGGTCGAGCAGGAGGCGGGTTAGGTGGCGGCCTTGGTGGTGGCTTGGGGGGCAGTGGTGGAGCTCATGGTGTAGCACGAAGTAACCTTAACGCCAATAGCCATCTTAACGCTGTAGCCAGCCGTGGAGGTGACGCAGGCATTAGTTCAAGTACGGCAGGGCGCGCCAGCGCAGGTGGAGGAGTCGTTGGGGCTCTACGTAGTGGCAGTGAGGTCAGTGAAGCTAGCAGTGTTGGTGCTGGTGCGCTCGCTGATGCCACTGCTTCTGGTGGAATTACTGCCAAACAGTCCAATTGAGAGAACGCACGGAACTCTGTGGAGCTGTGACAATGGAAAAACGCTTCTCCGCTTATTTTCTCCTATCTAACTATAGCAGAACCTATCTTATATAGGTGACTTAGTTTCGTCCAATCAGATAAGCTGTTCTAGGAAATAATAATTGATATTTCAATTCAACGTGCAATAAAATATGTACCTGTCATTGACGCGCTCTCATTTTTTGCAGCTAAGTACGCATCAGAAAAGAACTTGAAATTCCTGGAAGCTCTGAAACATAAAGATTGTTCAGCCGTCATTCTTTATTTCCTTTCAGCCCGCTTAATTTTCTAAAAATCTCAAGTGCTGGGACTTCGAGGACCTGTATTCCTCATAAACAAATAACTTATCATTTTACTTGCAGAAAATACCAAAAATGAACTCGCTGTATTCTTTAGAACAGTGAAAGCGCAGGACAAATGTGGTAAAATAAACACGAATGATCGCAAGAAAACTTATTTTTCTTAGAATCCATATGACTTTAACGTCGTTCGGTGGCGTCAAGCATATTCGACGGTTTCCGTTCGCTGCCATGAACGGAATCTGAATGATTTTCTTGGCCTGCGCCCAATGCGTACGTGTGTTGGCTCTATGCAATGTGCGTTCTTACCTGCACCGTCTTTATGGAATTGTATTTAAGGGATTTTATCACTCGATTTCAAAACATCACATAAAAAATTGGGGGGACCCTCAAGCTTCGCCTTTAAGAGTTGAACGCGATAGCGATATCCCGTCCCTAGTGCGTACTTCAATCACTTAGTGCATACAATGTAATGGGTAGTATGCTTTAAACCAGGAGCAATTATGCGCCGCAAATGTGGGAAATGTTTTCGAACTTGCTATGCACCCACTACGTGGTGTTAAGGGAATACGCGCAGTAAGGTGTGTGCCGTTTGTAATGGGTGGATGGCTTTAAACTATGAAATCGTTATGATAGTCGCATATTCTGACGCCCGATGGCAATGTACGCTTGTACCACGCAATATTCCTGGGATATTACATGTTATATTGCGACGCCTATATAAAGGACGCTTGCGTTTGCGAAGCATGGAAGTTATTTTCACTGCATTTCCAAGCAGAGGAAGTTATTTTCACAGTGTTTCCAAGCAGAGGCATGGCTGTGTGGTAGAACACCTGCTTGCCACGCAGACGACCCGGGTTCGATCCTCACCCGGACCCGGAAATTTTTATTATTTATTTTATTTCCATATCTCTCGATTTTTCGGTCACGGACAAGATGATGATTTTTCGCTCACAACCAACGACACCGACGCCGACGCCGGAATTTCTGCGAAACGAGCTCTTTAACGCTAACGCGTTAAAAATCACTTACATGGTATAATTGTCCGCAAAACCCACAGAGGTATTTCGACCCGCCCTTGGAAAATATCCGTGCTTTTCATATCACAGTCGTAGGGTTCCGCATGTTGTATTGATATCTATCCATTTCAAAACTAAGCTTTATCTAAGCTACGCGGAAGTCGGCAGTCTCCCCTCTAGTGCCATTAAAAGGCCAGTAAACAACCCCGAGGTCCAAAAATTGTAATGAAGAGAAATATGCGCACTTTTGCTATGTGAACATGCTGCCGCAAGAATTTTGAAAATACGTGCTATAATAAGGAAGTTACAGGCGTTAGAACATCCGTTCCAGCTGGTTTCAAATTGTCGCGCGGCCTCACCATCCTTCTCTGCCATACGGAGGGAAGAGGCGTAGCCCGTCGTCGTGACTCCGCCCACTTCTGCCACGTGACACGACGTCAGCGATACGTCATCGGCGCGCAGCCAACGACCGAGCAGGGCTTCCCCCACATGAGCACGTGTCATAGCGGCGCGGGGAGGAAACGCGGTGCGAGAAGCAGCCGTCTTCCCCTAGCGGTAAAGTAGCGAGACGCCTCTTTATCGCGGAGGTCTTTCGTTCTGGCGATACCGCTTCTCCCGGTAGTCTCGGGCTCTACAAAACGGCAGAGGGCAGCACAGGAAAATGAAAATGCGAACTGCGTGGCCAAAACAGCATCACTGCAGGACCAAGGCGCCGTTTCGTAGGGCAAATGACCAATCGACGAGCTGAGTGGTACGTCAAAAAGTTGTCCATGGGCCAGTTTGCGTGACTACGCGTACGAGGGGGATTGGTCAGGTGAAGGAAATAGGCGCGGGAATTGTTTTTCGAAATGGAGGGTCTGCGCGGCGTGGTACGCTGTAATATTGTAAAATGTGATCTGTACAAATTGGCGAGCTTCTTTGGGGGGTGTGAAGGAAAAAAGACAGAGCCTGTTTACTGGCCCTTTAAAACGTAGCCATATTTGATTTATGTGGTTTTCCGCTCGGTTCATATACGTTATCAATTTACTGTTTCTACATTTTAAATGCCGTAATCTGAGCCATATGCCAGCCCTGCAACTTTCCCGCAAAGCATGCTTTAGATTACACGATTCGCTTTTATGTCACTGTATATAACGTTTCCTTCATTAGGGGCTGTCTCTGTCGCCCTTTTACACCGAAGCTGTCTATGATCAGGATCCAGGATTTAATGCTGTCCGCAGCGGGAAAAGGTCTCCCCTGAAAGCTCTCCTCGAAAAAGTGAGAGTGAACCAGAAGCAAACGCACATTGCCGCTCTCGTCGTAGTTCGGTTTAACGACCACCTGTGCCTAAAACGATGCGTCGTCCCTGTGAATGTATGGCGTAATACGCGACGCATGGTGCGCCTTATAAGGCGACGTTGGGGACCCACGATGATGCGTCAACGGTCGCGTATAGATTGGACACTGGTCCATAACCTAACCAGGTTCGTGCGTGAGCCATTGGAGGTGTATCACAATGGCCCCGAGCCCATCCTCACTTGCGTGACAAAATAAGAAACGAAGAGCGAAAACTTCTAACACGGAGTAAATGGTCTATCTCCATGTGTTTACAGCAACCATATGGATTTCAATCAGATAGTAAAGTGAAACGAGTCTAATTACATATCGCGTAATTGCTAAGTAGGATGTGATAGCCCTATTTAGTATATTCACTATATCAGCTTCACTGGACAACCGCCTTGACAAAGTGGAGTGAAGGTGGTTTCCTATTATCAATTTCCTATTAGATGTCCCTTGTATGAGTTTGTTATTCAGTATTTGCTAGATCTGTTGTTTCCATTTGCTTACAAAATTAACAAAATAAGATCATTGGCATCGTGGATAGTTTTGGCGTGTATGCAAACGCACACACGTCAGAATTACGATTTCAGAGTGACGTGAGGATACTAGAGCTACGCAAGTCCGTATATTTTGAGTACATTGTTATGCCGAGTAAAAGCTACGGAATGAAATAGAGTACAGGGCAGAGGCGCCGATTCACGGCTGAAATGAATTCAACAGTTACCAACATCGTTTATTTTTTTGGGCCCGTTCAAGCTATTGACAAGTCGATGTTTAAACAAATTTAAGACAGCTTCGGGTGTGCTGCTTCACACAATTGAGGGTGACCCGCACAGGGTGAATTCAAGGTGAACCACACAAAGTGATCGATTCCTTTCAGCAAAAAGGTCAACACATTATATTCGCAGTCTCTGAAGAACGCTGGCCGCACTGCAACGCTGTTCGAGAGCCCTATTTCGAAAGTTTCAGCGTTTTCAACAAAGAGGTTAATTTGTTTAAAAGCAAAGCCAGACACCGAAAAGTTCTGATACCTTCTTATATCACATTCTATGATAGGAATGAAAGTCGTTGCATCATTTCCGAGCTCTAATTTAGTACATCCTTTTCTAAAGCAATCGCATTTGAATCAATTGTGACTATAAGAACACACATATATCTGTATTTTAGCTCAAACGCCATATTGCTCAAATGCGCAGTCGAGAAAATGACTGAAAGCTGTTCCAGGTAGGTCGCGCCTGCAAGGTTGAAACCTTGACAAGTCTGACTGAACAATAGACGTCCGTCTCCCCAGATCTCGAACAACATTGCAAAACAACGTTCTCCAAATCATCTGAAGCACGGTGCGTTGGTAGCATAACAAAAAAAAAAAGATATTCAGGCCTCTCTTCTCTTTGTATTCGCTGGGACATGTGCTGCATGCTCCAAATAGAGTAACCTCTCGGCCTTTAATACTTTTTTGTTCACTTAAGCACAACGCATGACCAGTACGCAAGAAAAAAAAAGAAGGTAGGGATGTGGTGAAAACGCAATAGCAAAGTCGCCTTCTGCGTGCTCGAGCATGCATTCACCATGTCTTATCGGCCAAGACGCCCGAAAAAGAGACACTAAGCAGCGCGATGACACTACCAAAGCTGAGCCTGTTGCTGATACTTCTCATAGGTACGCTGTGCTTGCTTTCACAATTGAACCACTTCAAAACGACGCCAATATATCAATTATTACATTGCCTGCACATGTCATTCTGTACCACTTCAGCAAGTAAACACTATCGATCATTCATCTTTCGTTTACTCATCAGTTGAAATCGTAAATGTTTCGCTCACCATTGTACTTCTACACGGGCTCTCGGGCTTTTTAGTATACATGACAATAAAGGAATAGCGCTTCTGTGGTAACTTTCGTTTATGACTGCTTACTTCGGCATTCGACCAGTTCTTGTGTTTATCGTTTGGAACTTTCCGACTTTTTTTTTTTCGGATCGTAAGGTACTTGTTGTAAAACCGGTTAAAAGCTTTATGTCCATTATTGAGTAACAGATGAGAAAAGAACAATATCAACTTATCAACGTGCGCTGAGCACTGAAGGGACGCATAGCGAGCGTACTGATAATGTCCCCAGAGAGCACGATGTCGTGTATGCATACAAGTAACAACAAAGTCCCTTGGACAGTCGTTCATAGCCGCTGAAACCAACCGAACGCAGCCATGCAAAAAAGCAGAGCAGTACGTGTTAGCAGATGCGAAGTACTTTTCACTAGTTCAAAAAGCTTCACTTTGTTTCAAAACATGTGTAGACATGAGTATGTGTGCCGAAATTGATATGGTAAGACACGCCCCCCAAATTTCAAAAGACTGCACATTTAGAATGTTGTGGTCAAGTTAGGAACTAAAGTCATGTCGAAATAAAGCAAACTGATTTTTAGAGCTTTCGTGTTCATAAGACTGGAAGGCTTGTCTGTTTTACGTTAGCGCAAATGCTTGCCTAAAAAATACAGTGGTGGGCGTTCTATCTTCTAGACCTTTCTACTTAATAAACATCGGTGCGTTCATTTTCTCCGCTTGCAGCGATATTAAAAAAACAGTTTAGGAAGCACACCGCTGACTCTGCTTAAATGATCTTAAACGGCCTGGCCCACTGATACAACTGGTTAACAATGCGATTAACTAAAAAAAAAAAGATGTTTCATGGTAAACTTTATTGAAGTGCTATCGTGATTTGTTTCATAAGCTTTTGAAATGCAATAATGCTGTTCTTCTCGTGTAAAGAACAAAATCACGGATGATGGCGGTGTATTATCCAATGGCGTCTCGTTTCAGCTTTCCGAGAAATTGCGCACTCTACACAGAAGGCTATCGCCAAAGGTGAGTCTTTTTTAGCACTTCGTAACACTAAACTTGGACAACTTTAAATCATGTTACGTTCACTGTAGGCGTTCGGTGTTTATTGACAGAAGGGTTGGATGGCAAGACTGCACAGGCAAAGCTGCCGAGAGATCTTTCAACCTCCACTCTTATTCTCCCTCTTCTCAGTCCGGCACATATAGGGCGTAAAGCATTTTCATCGAAATATTCCCGTTTTTTTTCTACTCGGTCGGCAGGCTGCGAAAGAGTGCAGGTGAAATTTCACAACTTTAGCTGGTTTGCGCATAATGGTAAACTATCGTGCATGAAACGGCGAAAAGGTAAACATTAAGCGCCGACTACAGCCAATGTTAAAAGTTAACCAGTTGCCTTTCTTCTCTCGACTAATTCGTAATTTATAAAAAGTAACAACCACTTTAATGGTGAAATTCCCGCTCATGTATTTCAAACCCACATTTGTGCCAGTATAAAGGTGAGTTTAAAAGTTAAAAAGGAAAAAATGTTGTACTTTGAAATCAAAGTCGAGTTCACGTATCACGATCATAGGTCGACAAACTCGCTCATGAGTCGATTTACTCAGATTCACTGAGACTCGGACTCAAAGCTCGATCTGATTCAGAGTTAGTCCCTAATGAGTAATATTTTGGCGAGTCAGACCGAGTGAGTCCGGTTGAGAAAATATTTTAGTGAGTCTTTGTCCAAGTAAGCCTGGTTGAGGCAAATTTTGTTGAGTCAGAGTCCGAGCGAGCCCTAAGGGCCAAATATGCTTCATGAGCAAATCTGAGCGAGCTCCACATTTTTTGGCCGACCCATGGGCTTAAGTACTGAACTTCAGCATTGTTGTCAGGCCTTATGTCGGCTCTCATTTATACACGTCTACCCACACATACTTCAACGCGCTAGCGTTCATACGCGAGTTGATTATCTATTGATCCAAGGGGTGAGTTACGGAGGAGGAGGAAGAAAGTACCTTGATCCACCCCCGTAACCTCTTCCACGGGATGTTATTGATAAAGATCAAGAACATCCCGCGCGCTCAATACACTACAGCTCGCTGTGCTGTATGGGATTGACGACGACAGCATACGACATCCTGGCCCCCTAAAGTGCTCAGCACTTAAAAACGCAAGGTGTCACTTAGAGGCGCCTCAAGTGTCCAGCACAAGAGGCTTCGACAGTCTTCAGACGTTTTTAACGTTTCCTGCTGACAGCCAATGGAACATGGTAGAATCACACTGAATAAAAACCGAAAAGTCAACAACGTACGTATATGACAAACGTGATGACATTGGCGCCTTCTAGCCGTTTCTTCAGCAAGTTGTCTAGTTTGGCCAAAAACAAATCACTCAGCGAAGGCACTATACACAATGCAATTGAGGTTCCTTTTTTTATGAAGATAGACAAGGTTATTCAACTTCTAATTTAAACTTGAGGGAGAGGGCAATGCATTACATGGCTTGCGCCGTGGTCATGGCTTGCATGCTGCCGCACAATGGTGGTCCCCGGCAATCGAGATGCTCGGGGCCCAGCACAACACGCTAGTTGGGGAACGAGGCACGAGGGATAGGCGCTGTCGTTTCCCACTTTGTGTGCAGTGAAATTTAGTTGAAGTCTGGCGTTGTTGGTGTTTTTGATACTACTCCGTTCTTTTGTTCGCCAGTGTCATGTTCTATAGTCAGCACTACATAAACTATTCATGAGTATCTTCTATATAAGGGAAGAAAATTGCAGCTCTTGTAGGTCTACTGAAGGGTTAGGACAAGTTCTCTTGTGTGATCCCTGGGCAGGCTTAACCTTAACCCTACTTGAAGCATTAGTTTGAGAGATTCCTTGGGTAATACTAAGTTTTCGGTTAACTTTCACGACCTGGCGGCTGCGCCGTAGCGTTCCTCACCGACGCGTCTTTACTAATTGGTGAATTGCATAAGGACAAACGTAAAACACGTAGCGCGAGCCACTGGACAATAAAAGCGTACTGACAGACAGGACAATAAAAGTGTGGTCACACAGATGACAGTTACTATAAGTACGATTTTGTAGCGAACGTAATACCGCTGGTACGACAATAATCACTGCTATACGTAGCGCGCTTTTGATGACCATTTCAGATGCACGTGAAAGAATAAAGCGAAACACGCTTCTCAACTACTTCGACGCATCTGGCGAAAAAGAGAACAACGGAGGCAACGTTGGACAAGACTGGTCTGGCAGCTCAGAAGAAAACACGGGCGAAAGCGCCTCGCCTGTCAAAGGCTTGTCTCACATATTCAGTGAAATAAAAAATTATTACCGGTAGCTTCGGTGACAGAGAAATTTGCAAGTTACTTTCGAAAAAAGTACTAGCGTGTCCACGCAACTGTATTCAGCGAATGCTCTTACGGAAGGATTGTTCGTAAGAGCCAATTTCGGCCAACTCTGTTGCGAAAAGGGAAAGCCGCCTGCCAACGCAAAAGCCATAAGTAACGAATAGTTTTGTGAAGACAACAGTTCTGCGAATTAGGCCCTAAACACTACGGGAAATACTGTGGATACCACACTTTATGTAGGTCCAAACACCTTTCCGAACGCAACACCATGTTTCTTTAATCGTTTTTAGGAATACCTTCTCTGGCCCCTTTATGGCGTAGGAACAAGCGCACTACTATGATTCCTGTCAATAGGTTTAAGCGAAAGCTATTTGCGGTATCGAAGAGTTCATTGGTGGAAAAAGTTCCTGGAAAACACCCGGCGTTACCCATTTACACCTACACTTATCAAAAACACTGAGCAAGTTCATTTTCTGGAACGGCTCAAATGTTTCAGGTTATTTTTCAGCGTTCGTTACATCAAAGTTTCGCAAACGATTTGGTTTCCCGGGGCATAAGCGTGCGCAGGGTTCCCCTTCAGGGGAAGGGCGAAGGTTTGTCGCAGCGCCCCCTCCCTCCCTATTAAATCAATTTATGGGGCAGACTTTGCGCCCCCCCTCCCTTTTAGGTGACTAAGGGGCGGCCGCCCCCCCACCCCCCCTGCCCCCCTCGTGCGCACGCCTATATTCCCGGGCATGACCAATTTCACGAAAAGCCATGCATCTGTCTTGTGAGATGGGCCCGCGTGTTGGTGTCGCGCACGTAGGCCTACTGCTATCGGCATACTACCGAAGGGAAGCGTGAGGTCTAACACGGTATCTGTTCTCTCGTATGATTAATAAAATAGAAAGTTGCGAGAGGAGTTATGTGCGTGCGTGAATTGATGGAAACTCAAGGTTCTGTACATTCGCGACGATTGGAACAAACATACGTCGCCAGCATCTCGGTGACGATGGAATCAGATTGACGAGCACAATCGTTTTGTTTCCGGATGGGCCAACATCCTAATTTTATGCTTAACATGGGAAGAATGAGGGATGCATTGAATAACTCGTGGTAAATATGAAATGAGGGGTATGCATCGAGGGGTTCCTTTATTTATTTATTTATTTTTTTTTTTGATAGACGCACCCCAATGAAGCCTACAGACAGTGAAGTTAAGGATAACACAGGGATCATTATTTGTAGCTTTTAATTGTAGTGCCGCGATTATGCCACAAATGAAATCAACTAAAGTAAACAAAACAACAACCTGTCGTCGGTAGGGACCGAAACCGCAGCCTTCGAATTACACATCCGGGGCTCTTCCAATTTATGTGCGACACCATGCACTCCGTATTTCTGTGCGTGCTGTGCATAGCCTGTGCATGTGAATATGCACGACAGCTGTCAACGTGACGACGTCAGATCAAGTCGTAAATGTGAAAACAGGCACAGACTGTGGAGTTTGTGAACTCTCGAGGGTTGCAAAGGGGGCATATTAGGGCTATCGTCAAGCGGATTGGTCCGGCGCGGATAACTTCGCTTGTGGCGGAAGTGGCTGTTGGAGAAATTTGATGAGACTGAAGCATAGGCATCACTAGCATATTTGGACAAGCCAGCAGCCAGAATGTTCGAGCGAACCCCATTTGACAAAAGAATAAAATACTCAAAGGCGAAAGCAGTGTTTGTTGCCATAGGAAACTCTCCGAGCGTCAATCCTTGCTTCCGTGAACGCTGCGTTTTCCTTGAATGTTTCAAAAGAATTGTACCATGTGACTCCTTCGCAGCTCTTGGCTATCTTAGTCGCCTTAGAGCAAAACACAGCGCCATCGACCATCTACACCAACTCATTCGAATCGGTGAAGTAGATAGAGAATCCCATGAAGAAAAGACCACACCTTCACGCATATGACACATGCTCCAGCAAAAACAAAAGAATGGCAGTGTCTACAAAGATTGCCAGGACGCGCGACACGTGGGGACACAACGGGGACGCAAGGGCATGAGTATGTTGCACATACTGAAGCCACCTCAGATGATTCAGTGCTACCTCATCATTTCGAACCTCTTCTACGTGGAACTCCTGATCGCCACAACCAATGCTACGCGGACTTTCCGCCTAAATATCACTTTTACAAAGCACGAGTGTGACAGTTACTCGCGTATATTAGCGCGGAAATATTTAAACACCCTCCCCTACTTTTTTGAGGACCTCGCCATCCATTGACTTCGGACAATATTTCTTAACAAGATACCACACAATACAGCCACTTTCTATAATTTATAAATGGCATATTCTTGCTGACCGCAGAAAGAGAACTAAGAACTTGCCTCCTGCATATGGAGCTCTGACGCTCTTTACGCCTCAACCAACATCGAGCACCTCATTCTTCACTGCCGTGACTTCCAATCCCATCAAAACAATAATCCTTTCCTACATCCTAACCTGGAAGCATAACAAAAAAAAAACATACTTCAACACCAAGATGAGCCTGCCACATTAGTCCGCTTTGGAGTTGCAGGCGGCTTTGCGCGCGTGATTTAGTGCGTGTGCCTCCCTCTCTATCTCCCTCTCCTCTCATCAGCGACCTTCTTTCGTGCCTTTTCAGAATGATAAAATCAATCTATCTATCTATCTATCTATCTATCTATCTATCTATCTATCTATCTATCTATCTATCTATCTATCTATCTATCTATCTATCTATCTATCTATCTATCTATCTATGTTTTGCTGCAATGTTTTTACCGAAGCAATGAGAAAAGCAGAACCATGGAAAATATTGCCATCGCTAGCCCTGTCAGTATACCTGCAGGGCTAGCGATGGCATTGGAAAAGCGTTGAAAGAACAAAATCATATACCAGCGCAGCGAAACGTTCTGGAAGCACTGACGCTCCACCAAGCAAGCACGGCATGAGGTAGCATGAGCACTGCGCATGCATGAGGTAAAGAATTTCACTATCTAGCACTTCTGTAGACGGACAGCTCCCGCACAATTCGCCACACAGGCGTATTAAGCACGCTTCAGAAATTTCGCGTGCGCTTCGTTAAATAGAGTTTTCTAGCCCCAGCAAGACGTACGAGTGGGCATTCCTCAGCGCGCCTTCAACGTTTAGGCGTGGTGGCCGGATCAAACTTTCGCGCGGTCGGCACTGCGCTGGGCGTCGCGCGCGAGAGCGAACCCCACGTGTCGCGTGACAACAGCGGACGTCTCTCTCCGAACCGCGCGTGTGTGACATGCTGGCCGCGCAAGTGTTTGTGATCATGACACTCATGGCAGTGCGCCGATCCCGCGTGACCACCTGTTTTGTACTGCACGGCCGTACTCACGTCACCGATGTTTTTTAGCGCACGAAAGAACACGGGCAGAGAAATACGTGACACACACATCACAAGAAAGCTGCGGGCCTATTCCGGATATACTGGCATGGTTCCTACAGCGGCGGAAAATGTGAAGTAACCGAAACTATGCGCGATAACCACGCATAGTTCTATTTATTACTTTAGCAGAAAATATTTCCGTGCGGGATAACAAATTTACCGCCCTGTGCAAAGTTATACGTCATAACATGAATAGAAACCGGAGAACTGTAGCGCCGAAGGGAGGAAAAAAATCACAGCATATACACGGAGTGAATGCTGATGCGTGGGCGAAGCTCCGGAGGTTCATCGGTAAACCGTGAATCCTCCGTAAATTTTGCCCAGTCGATCATCATGTAAATCACGCTTCACGCATCATCACGCTTTCCGAGCCCTCCGCTCCGCCGCCTTGTCTTCGTCGCTCATTGCGCGCTGACTGCCGAGAGAAAGAGGAAGCGCGCCAAGAGCGAACGCATTTTATAGCTTTGGCCCTCTAGCGGTCTCCCGCATCGGGGGGTGGAGCGAGCGCCGCCGCGCCTCAAGCGGTCTCCTAGACCGCTTGAGCCACGTAGCGGAGCACTAGAGCAGGAGTCGGTTACTCCGTATACTTCCCATAGGACGCCTTAATTCTGACGTAAGCGCTGGCAGCGCTGACAGAACAACAGAACAAAAAACAGAACACAACACTTGGGCACATATTAAATAAAAATTTTATACTGATAAAAGTGCAGAAGAACTTCTGATATGCGCATGATATTGCAGAAAATTGGGTTGTATGACAACATTACTATAACAAACAAACGTGAACATTGACCGCATAGCAAAAACAGTGAAATCAGTTGAAGTACCTAAAAAAGAATAACAATGTATAAAGATTTAAATGTCAAAATGAACTCCACATATAACTAACATTGGTCGCACTTTATTGACTCTATTTCCAAAAACGTTGATTTTCATAAAAAAAACTATACTGATATAAAAAACACGAGGAAATGAACATACGATATGGAAGGATTCATGCCATCTGTACTTGAAATGCGCCGATTCTGCAATTCTTCAGCATTCCTCTGGGCGCACCGATCAGCTGTGGCCTTCCTGAATAGTTCAAGAACGCTTCCATCCTGAAGAAAAGAGACAAGTTTCAATGAGATAAAAAGCGCTGTCGACTCGTGCACAAGCGAACTTGTTTCTTCGTCTCAGAGCAGTACAACTTTTCGTACATCTACCTAGAGCCTCAGAAACGCAGTTATAAGCGATGACGAGTGATTAGCCGGACACAAATCGACAGCACACATTTAAGCACGCGGCTTTATGACAGTTGTAAACCTGTAACTATAGTTACGTCGCATATGTGCTTTATGTCCACTGTTTGTTCGTACAACGATGTAAACGCAGCGTCGTGCGCTTTTCAAGTCAGTCATTTTTGAAAACATTAAGTGTGTCCCCACTGCAAAAAAAAAAATGCTAATCGGTATGGACGTGAATTCAAATTGAGACAATGAAAATTACGTCTCAAAGGGTACGCTCACCTCTCGTTCTTTTGGGGGCCGGCACCATCTTCGGGGACTTGTTCTGGAAGTATTGAGCAACAGAGCACGATACACGATCAGCGAGAGTCGCAAAACACCGCGGCGCACAAGCACAAAGCGAGCGAGCACCATGAAACGGACGAACGGAGATGGCCAGCGCACGGTTCGCGAACGCCCGACACGAAACATTCAACGGATTTCGAAGCCGGCGGCGCCAGCAAGGAGGCGGAAAGCGGGCATCCCGGCAGCGAGGAGGTTGGTCCCAGCAGAGAGGGGGTTGGAGAGAGTCGAGAGTTGTTCGGGAGGGTGAAAAAAAGGCGTATTTTAGTTGTCCTCCCAGCGGGGTGATGGCGCCACACTTATTTTTTATCTGTACAGGTCACGTGGGTTTCTTTCACCCTCCTGACTAGAGCACGCAGTGGAGCCGTCTCCTCCGCATCGGAATAGAGCGAGCGCCGCAGCGCCATCGCCATCTAGTGAGCACTCCTAGTACTAGAGGTGGCTACGACGCACAACGAGGGACTAACCTATGCCCTAAGGAGCTTCGCCCCTAAAATAAAAATTCCCGAGGAATCTTCTTTGCGACTTGTGTAAGTTATGCATGAGCGTAGATCTTTATTGTGGGTTGTTTCATACCCTATAGGACGTTGTGTTCCGGCGGCACCTGAATGCAGTCTTTCATCTTCTCCGGCGCAAATCAGTGTTTAAGTAATGGTTTAGTTTGGTTTATGATAACGCTAAGTATCTGTCAACGTGAAACGGCAGAACGACATGCTTAAGCTCCGCTGTAGTATTCGTTGAACGAGTTCATTGAAAGAGCAG
>JALIZH010011644.1:0-31871 GCA_030522465.1 Rhipicephalus appendiculatus | reverse complement strand
AACTCGTACTTGCTTGTGATGCCTCTCCTTTTGGGCTTGGAGCTGTTCTGTCCCAGCGTGATTCTCATGGCATACAGCGTCCCATTTCATTTGCATCCAGGGGGCCTACAGCCAGCTGAAAAAAACTATTGTCAGCTGGACCGTGAGGCACTCGCACTGATTTTTGGGGTCACATGATTCCGGCAATACCTGTGGGGAAGACATTTTGAAGCTGCCACTGACCACAAGCCTTTGCTCCGACTGTTTGGCCATGATAAAGCCATCCCGACCGCAGCTCCCTGCGAGTCATACGATGGGCTCTTCTGTTGTCGGCTTCCGAATACGCCCCGGTCTACCGCGCAGGAAAGACCATTAGCCATGCAGATGGACTGAGGCGGTTCCCATTAGAAACTGAGAGTTTCCCTGTGGAGGCCCCGGCAGATGTGTTTATGCTAGAAGGCAAATATCCACGAGTTTCGTCATCCGCAGCTATCGCTCAGGCAACTAGCAGAGATCCCATTTTGTCAAGTATTCGTGACACCGTGCATCATGGTGGTGATTTTCCCCAAGGCCGGGAATGGAACCCATTCAAGAATCGAGAAAATGAACTCAGTCTGCAGGACGGCTCTCTTCTTTGGGGAATGAGGGGGATAATTTCCCATGAAATTTAGACAAGAGGTACTACAGCTACTTCGTCAGGGTCATCCGGGCATCGAGCAAATGAAAGCCGTTGCCCGAAGCCATGTGTTGTGCCCTGATATAGACGAGGATGTCACAATGCAAAGTGAAAACCTGTGCGGTATGCCAGGAGTACCAGCATGTGCGCCGGCCAGTGTAGTCGACACCCTGGCCATTTCCAGAAAGGCCATGGTCGCGCCTATATGTCGATTTTGGAGGCCCATTCAAGGGACATTACTTTCTAGTCATTGTAGACGCTTACTCAACGTGGGTTGAGGTAATTCCCTGTGACATCGCCATCTTCTGACGCCACGATAAGCAGTCTACGAACAGTTTTTGCTGCTCATGGCATTCCTGACATCATAGTGTCAGATAATGGCACAGCGTTCACTGGTGCTAAATTTCAGCAGTTTTTGGAGAGAAACCAAATTAGAGGCATCAGAGTACCATCCTACCATCCTGCATCAAATGATGCAGCTTGAACGTGTTTTTCGGCAGGCAAAAAAACAAGCTAAAAAAGTCGACAGTTGGTGATTTCTAGCCCCAGATTAACCGAATGCTATTCCAGTACAGGACAACGCCGCACAGCCTCACTGGAAGGACCCCGGCAGAGCTACTTATGGGCAGGACTTTTCGAACACCACTCAAGGCTTTGTGTCCCGACGCTCGGAGTGATGTAGTGTTGAATCAGTTCAAGCAGAAACTACATGAGGATGAGGAAGCACGTCAAGCTCATTTGCCACAACCAGGTTCACATATTCTTGTAAAGAACTTCAGACCGGGCCCTTCATGGCTACCGGATACTGCTATTAATCCAACAAGCTCATCGTCCTTGCAACTGCAACTAGCTGATCGGTCTAGCAGCAATTTTCATGGTGACCACATCAGACCGGATGACCTGTCTTCAGCCTCCTTATTCTGGTTCACCTGGAAGAATGCGCACAGGGCAGCTATCACCCGATGCAGAAACTCAACAGGTTAGCGGATCCCCAGTGAATGCCGAAGCGACGCCAGTGTCCATGGCATCACAGCCTGCACCACTGACGCCTGAGACCACTGCTGTCTCACAGGTACTCCGCAGATCTCAACGAGTGACGAAGCCAGTGTGTCGATACTCTCCCTAGAAACTGTCTGGGGTGGGGAGGTGTTACATGTGTGACTAGTTCGTGGCGACACCTAGCCAGTGATATGCAATAAAGAGCAGTAGGGCAGAGGCGGGCCCCTGAGTCAGTTCACCGTCAGCAAGCACAGCTGTGTGTTTCGTTTCTCACCGGCTATGCGCCGGTAACTTATAATACATACATACATACATGTTAGGCCGCACCCCATTTTTCGGGCTCGCTGTTGGAAGTTGTGTGTAGCGGGATTTACCCAATTTCGGTGGCACACCCGCGTTTATGATGATGATAGTTTTCTGATAGGCCGCACATATTTTTGCGGCCCATACCCGTTTGTTGGGCTAACTGTTGCCTTCTTCTTTAGCGGACCTGTGGTAAGTAGTGGGATTTACTCGATTTCTGTGGCACATACCCGTTCATGATGCCCAACTACATTGCCTGAACTATGAAAAGCTTCGCTGTTGAAACACAAGGCAAGCTTTATGAAGATCACCAAAAAGCAAATATTACACTACCATGTATGTTAACTAAACTAGGCACTCGATTACGACAGGCTTTGAACGAAAATGCATATGTAGAAAATGAGGTCTCCCAGGACCCACTCGGAAAGATATACACATTCTAACTGTAAACAGCTTCTCATTATTTCTTATACCTTCAGTACAGTTTTCAATCGACTTCAGAAATATAAGAAGCACGGTTTGTTAAAGAAAGCAGAAGAGCTGCCATTGCTGGCGAAAAGTTGACTCGATAGCCAAATAACAAGAAGAACAGCGTCCGAACTCTAATCGGGCAGTCTCTTTCTAGTTCAACATAGGGCCGTGCAAACACTCTTCTTTTGTACAGAAGTGGAGATATAATTTTTGTTTTCTTTTCTAAGTACGTTTTTCTCGCTACATCTGTTGCTTCTTGGATAATTACGGCGGCAAGAGAAAACGTCGGCAGATACTCTTGCAGCCATGATAAACTGCACCTCGTTACTCCGAATTAGAGCCTCATGCACTGGCGGGCATAAAGGCAAGATAAATTAGAATATGGTGGTTTTTCTGTTCTTATGGGTGTTTTTCATAGCTTTTCTTTCCTTTCTTGGGTGACGTTTTTCTTGATTTATAATTTCGTGATGCGGTGAAATGGGTTCTGATTAAAAGTCTCTTTTTTTTCTCTCAACCCAAGATTCGAATTAAAAACCCCGCCTGTCATCGAAAGATGATAACTGACGCTTTCGACGACCATTTTTCATACTTCGCTGAATAAAAATAATAATCGATCGGAGAGTTTATATTAGAGAACAACAAAGGTAATAAAATTCAATAACTTTCTACGTCCGTCGTTGCTTTCCATATCAAAGAGCGCGCGAAAGAAGCGGGAAAATGTAAGCAAACTGATTTGGCGCAAATTTACGGAGCTTTACTTTCTATGTGGGCACTCAATTTAAAATATTCGCTGTTCCAGAGGCGTATGGAATATCTGACTGCACTACGGCCACATTATTATCGCAGACTTTACGAGTATTCTGCATGACTGAATTTAACTCAACAGTCCACCCAGGCGTAAACAGTGGATGTGACAAGCTTCGAGTGGCATTGAATATACGAATAACCAGTGAATGTCATATTGTATGTAGTAAATATTTTCCTATGCACTACGTAATCTGAGGGTGATTCCACGAGAGATCCACACGGGTACCTAATTGGTCGCTTTGCCTGCAAATATGTATAGATTGCCTGCGAGTGTGTCACCGTGTATTGTATTTCCGGCATTAAAGCTGAGCGATGTGCGCCAGGAATGCACCTTTATAAACACGTATTCCTCAAAGTGCCAAAAAGCTTTTCCTCTGCAAATATGGTCACATTAAAGCGACTCAGTCGCTTAGGCCCTCTTTTTTATCCCGATTTCGCATGTTCATATCGCCTAAATCCACCCTCGAAAAGCTGAGACTTGTGCCCACAATATTATCGCTGCAAACAAAATAATGCAACATGTTTCTCTATATTCTTTTTCTATGGTCGGCGAGGGTCTCTTTGCGGGATTTTAAGCAAAATCGAAGATGGGCTTTTTAAATATTGATTTTTTTATAGGCTTAACTGTCGCCAAAATTGAAAGTTTGAGGCCATTTATAAAAATATTTGTTTGAGGTACAGCAACAATATTAACAGGCCATATTGAAAACATCATTTTGTCATAGGTCACCAAGTTATGATACTCTAGCTACTTTATGTTAGGAGGAAAAAATTCTCAAATATAGCAACTTTCAAAAAATGTCGCCTGTTCAGATATTTTTCAACAACAGTTTCCTTTTATCCACAGGATTCAAACAATGCTGCTTCACTCTTCATTACGCATACATTTTATAGAAAAAGATTTTTTTGTGTAAGATTAATATTTGTGTTTTTATATCGTCGTGAACTTTCAAGAACGACAAGGGACAAAATTGGTCATGCCGTACCGAATAACTTCGATATTTTTTTTCCTCCAAAACTATGCAGCTAATACAAAAACAAAATTCACTTTCGGGCTACTGGGTGGTATGTGTACACAATATAAATTGTCAATCAAATCTAAAATATCAATTTTCGGACCCGCGTCGATCTCTCGTGGAATCACCCAAGAATATATGGAGGTGAAAAATACCATAGGGACAAGACAAACAGCGAAATAAGTGCCGTAATGTACAGAAAAGAGAGGAATGCGCATATTCAGTAGTTTGTCATACCAATAATTCTCGTAATGTTAAATGTATTGTCATGACCAAGAATGACGCTGGTGTTAGGGCGAGCGGGCAGCTGGAGAGAAGCGGAGAAAGAAGAAGCAGATAATAGAACAGCCGGCCCAGGAACGGGTGCTGTCTGTCTGTCTCGTTATTACAGTATATACATAAACTGAACGGGCAGCATTCAGATGGTCACAGGTCACAAGTGCAAAAACGCAACTTTAGTTCATAGCATGACGGCCATGCCACGAACAGTTTATGTATGTATGTATGTATGTATGTGTGTATGTATGTATGTATGTATGTATGTATGTATGTATGTATGTGTGTATTTCTGTATGTATGTATGCATGTATGTATGTATGTATGCATGTATATGTATTTATGTGTGTATTTATGAATGTATGTAGGTATGTATGTATGTATGTATGTAATGAAGGGTTTGCGCCATACTGCTGCCAAGTAAATGATGGTGGCCGGTTGAAACTGAAAAGTAAACGTTTATTAACACTAACAAAACTATTCCAAAAGCTACACGATGCAATAGCGTGAGCACACGCACTCGCCCCTAACCTTGGCCCCGGCGGGGCACACACCTCCCGCGCACACAGCGTTCCGTCGCCAACTGTCCGGGCTGCGCCACGGCTGCCGCTTTTAAAGCCCGTAAGTAGGCCACGCACATCACTGGTATGCAGCACGTGTCACACCAGCCGCGCGATGGGCGTGATTCCCACAGTATGTATGTATGTATGTATGTATGTATGTATGTATCTATGTAATAATAATAATAATAATAATAATAATATCTGGGGTTTTACGTCCCAAAACCACGTTATGATTATGAGAGATGCCGTAGTGGAGGGCTCCAGAAATTTGGACCATCTGGTGTCCTTTAACGTGCACTGACATCGCACAGTACGCGGGCCTCTGCCATTTCGCCTCCATCGAAATGCGACCGCCGCGGCCGGGATCGAACCCGCGACCTTCGCGACCTTCGGGTCAGCTGCCGAGCACCGTAGCCACTGTTCCACCGAGGCGGACGGTACGTACGTACGTATGTACGTATGTATGTATGTATGTATGTATGTATGTATGTATGTATGTATGTATGTATGTATGTATGTTTGTTTGTTTGTATCCACATAATCCAAACCACGATTAAGTCAACACTAAATGAGAATCAAGGTAAGCATAGGGGCAATTACTTGAATATTCAGTTAACTAAACAAAGAAATACTATAGAGAGGGAAAGAAGGCATGCTTTTTTTTTGTTATGCAGAGATGATCTTGATTCCGACGGTTTTTTTTTTTTTTCAAATGTGGCTAGTTCAGGTAGCATACAGCGGTTTATTAAATAGTAGGGGTGTGCGAATAGTGAATTTCAGAACCGAATCGAGTACGAATCAAATATTTTAATGACACCGAATCGAATACGAATGCGAATGGAATACTATCGGAATAGTTGTCGAATATTACGGCAACAATTTTTTAAGCTGGCCTATACTGGTAAAGTGATAATTTCCAAAACAGTGTAAGAATTCTGCAATATTTTATTTAAAAGAACTTTTCACAAGCTTTAACAAAAGAACATTGCGATTACTTTAACCGACAATGTGTGTAGCAGTGACTGCAGTACTCAAGGTGGTACTTTGTCAACAGCTTTTTAAATGAAAGTGATTCTTAATTATTAAGCAATTTTCATGAGGTGATGTCATCATAAATTTCATGGTGAATGTAGTTGATTTCTGACACTGTTGCTTCGCAGACACTGGAGTTTCAAGGAAAACACTTTCATCCTGTGATAAATACGGCGTCGGTAGTGCGTAAGTACATGGGTCGCATGCATCTGGGTAATTCGATTATGTAAACAAGCAAAGTTATCCCTCACTGTTCTCTCGTCTTATTTCTTCGAACACTTTTTCGAATTTGCTGATTATTCGAAAACTATTGGTAAAATATTCGGCATTTCAAATATGCGCTATACGACTCGTCATTCGAAATTTTCGAATATTCGCACACCCCTACATATTAGTCATCTTCATCAGAAAATGTTCACGTATGCCTTAACGCCTACGGTACACGATACGTTCCACATGCATCGCGATTCGGATAGCTCACCCTCCCAGGATTATTCTTGGACACTTGAGAAAGCGAGCAAGTATTCGGTGCGGAGGAGCCGCGGGAGCTCAAGGGTAAGAGCTAGAAAGAGCGAGAGGACAATATTATTACTGAATGACATTGATGTGTTTTGGATTTTTCGCGGCAGAACCCTAGTATGATGACAAGGCACGCCGGCCGTAGTCGGAGACATTGGATGCATTATTGCCACCTGAGATTCTTCACCGTGCACCTAATTTCAACTACGCGGGTGTTCTTACATATCGCCATTATTAAAATGTGGCTACCATGGCCAGGAATATAACCCGTAGTGCCATGCTTAGTAGCCGGACACCGTGGCTTATGCAATACCAGTAGGTTTGATGAATGGAAATGCGCCTATTGCTGCACCCAATGATGGAGCGCTGCTCAGCATCGTTGAGGGAGAAATAAGAGGAGTCAAAGGAGAGAGCGAAAAAGGAGTACACCTCTTCCAGATGCCGAGTACCTGAACATCTGGTACCACAGCCTGGCGCTCGGTGTCGAGTGCTCTCACCACCCAAAGCCAGGCTAGGGGTACATTTCACTCCATTATAAAAACTGCTGGGCACCCGTCGGCACTGAAACTGGAACCAAATTTTCACCACTTTAAAGGGGTACTGACACAAAAATATTGGCCTGGCGTTTTCTTGCAATGTGTTGCTGGGGGGCCTGTTAGTCATAACAAGGCACATCGTTTGCTGCAGCGCGCCACAGATAATTAATTACAAGCACCTCATTACCGACCAGTTTCAGTTTGGGTTTGAGAGAGCCCCAAAAACGACAAGCCGCCGGGTGCAACTATCACCACTAGTGCAGCTGTCGACCGCGTCAGCACACAGAACTGTGACGCACTTCCGCACGGTCCGCATCAAGTAGTGCTTTCCAAGAGGAAACGGGACAGCAGTGTCGCCAAACACAAAACTTTCAACGCTTGCGCCGCGGCCACGGACTCGCGAGCAGCCGCCGAGAAGTATAGACTGCTGGAACAAACGTAGTAAAAGAAAAGTGGCGGCTATGACGTCATCGTAACTAGTTTTATTGACTGCAGCGTCGTGACGTGAGGGAAGTAAGGGGGTCCCCATAAGGTCCCTTTTGATGGTGCCAATACCTTCAAAATTCAAACTTGAAAATTGCTGTAAAATACCTTCCAAGCTATACTCGCTGTTGATATTTTGCAGATGATTTACTCATGTTCACGAGAATCGATCCCGCAGGCTATCTCGACCAGGAAATATTCTGTCAGTGCCCCTTTGATGTGATTGTGTTGAAGAGCCCGTTTCACCGAAATTTCCTTTTCGGCACCATTATCGGTGTCGCTTGTTGTGAGCGAAAGATCAGCGTTGACCATGAGCAATGACTGAGAGAGATGCAAACAAATAATTAAAATCTTAGGTTTGAATGGGAATCAAAACCAGGGCTTCTCAGCGTGTGGCAAACTCAGGCTGTGGCAAGCAGCTGTTCTGCCACAGAGCTACGCCAGCGCTTGAGACTGTTTCATAAAAAAAAAGAAAAAAAAACGCTATACGAATGATATGTAGTACGAGGAGTCTCATTAACGCACTTAATATTGCACCGCAGAAGCGTAAAGTCGCACGAGGCATGGAAGCATGTTCAACTTGCCCATTTTGAAACCAGTGGTCGCTTTAAAGGGCCACCAAATACAAAGCGCACAGGCATAACTAATCGTCATTATAAGCACCACCATCAACAAAGTGAGCAGCAGCGCGGGCGCATGTGTTGGCGTACGGACGCGTAGAGGGTACTTCGCCACTTCGCAAAAGAAAGAATTAAGGTGTAGCGGGCCATTCACAACTGTGCGTGCAGTTAGTTTGAAACTGCCAATGTAACGCCTACAGACATTGCTTTCCTTGCGGCACGGTGTCCGTCGAGAAGCGAAGTAAGACTAGTGACTGAGAATGTGATGTGTACAGGGCTCCATTACGCTGTGGCGTTCTGCTCTCGAAGACGTAGCTCAAACGTCCTCTAAGTATTTAGAGGCGGACGCTTTAACAGCTTGACGACCGGTGAGTTTTTTTTTTTTTTTATTTACACCGAATTAAAGGGTAAGCGATTGCCAGAAGAAGGCGGTGGGGTTATCACCCTCGCAGTAGACGTATTCGACCACTGCAGGTAACCCCAGGCCTGTCTCCGGAATTTCGTGGTAGCAGCAGAGCCTGGAAGCCCACCCTTCCGCCATCTTGCAGCTCTGATTCACAAAACACTATTTGGATAGGGTGGGTGGATTGACTCTTGCATTGCCTCGTAATGTAATTTAGGTTCGTTCTGCTAGCAGGACGAAACTTACGGGGCGAGGTAAGGTATATTCCCTGATTGAAACATGTGACTAGGGCAAGAGAGAAAAATGCGAGTCGTATTTGACGTCGTAGCATATGTGAATTATGGCTTTTTCAATGTGGTAGGTTTCAGTTACTTCAGCAGCTATGCCGGCGAATACAACGGCAGTGTAATTAGTCTCTTTTTTGGAACGGACCGTCAGTGATTCTCCGCACCGGAGCCACCCTTTAGGCTAAACTACACCTAAGCTTGCACGTAGATTGCGGTTAACACAACAAGTAACCTGCTGCAGAACGCAGCCGTTACTACACTGACCAGTGAAAGACTTTACTGAGAAACATGTATTCTTTCTTATTCACTCTTACTCACTGATTCATTTACTTGTAATGATACCTTAGCACCACTAAACATGACCATCCGTAATTTTTTTTCTGAAGTAAAGCTGCTGGCCGTTATCATGGACCGCTCTTAAGAAACCTAGAACAAAACTTTAAAAATCGCGAAATCTTCTGCAGTTTGAAATTGGTCTTCATCTATCAGCGCTTTCGCTCAGACTTCATGCATTAAAAAAGAAAGTATATTGAAGATGCCAGAATTCGAGCGCGGATAGATCTGTTTCACCATCCGACTATTTCGCTTGAAAGCTGTAGCATTGCGGGTCTCTTCTAAGAGACCACTCCACGAAATAACCGTAAGCTTTCCTCCCGAGCATTGCTCCTAACATTACACTTATCTCAGCAGACCTTTTTGTCCTGTATTACTTGAAGCGCTAGCCTTGTGGCAACCATAAATTTTGCTCTTGCATGCACGCTTAGCGAGATCCATATTTCCGAACCCCGAAAGGGATGAAGGATTGCACAGCGTTCGCGATTCATTTGTTCCCTTCGCGAAATCTGCCACTGAGAGAAGACCCGAGCTTTGCCGTGATGAAAATACGGAAGTTCCTGTGGCTGCGCCTCAATCTTGAGACGCTGGAAGTTTTGTTGATTTCTCTTGATGCGTTTCTCGCGCGTCATAGCAGACTGGAGTTTCTTCGTGCATCTTCAAGCTAAGCTCCCGTGAAATAACAGTGCGGCGCTGCGCCTCTGGTACTCGCTCAAATAATAGAACGTTATCAATTTTAAAGAAGGATTGAATGTGGTTAACTTGTTTGATGAGGCATTGACGCAGCGAGTCCATGCGCGGTATCTCCTAGCATGTGGTCCCTGGCAGAGAAATTATTACAAATGAAAGCGTAAATATATCATTCTTGTGGGCCGAGAGTAGACGCCGCTAGGTTTTTTTAGAATGCAGAATGCTGATCTTTCAGGGCACGTCGCAAACAAACAAAAAAAAAAAATAGGATGCCATAAGCGTCCTGCAGACACGTTGTGTGCGCCCGAAAAATGTAACGATGGTCCTCAATGTAACTGTAAAATTTTATTCACCGGTATAGTTCGTCACAAAATAAAGTTGAATGAAGCACATGCTTTCCGAATACTTTAGTAATCGTGTTGAATTAATGGCTTTTGTTGTAGTGTGCTACGGTCTAGTTGATTCAAATATTTGATCCGAGTCCACTCAGCGATCAGTTGTTCCGGACTGGAACATACTTGGCACCAAGGCCATGCCCTCAGCAGTCGGTAGTGCCGGACCCCAGCAGCCTGAGCACCATGACCCGACTCTGTAGCTGGTTGGTCTCGGACACACCATCCGGCGCACGATCAGTAGCTTGGCCTGGCCCGCTCACACATCCACCGCAAGATCACGCCGCAAGGCCAGGTCTTGAACACCCGTTCGCCGCAGGAAACGCCAGGCTCGTCCCGGCTGGTCTGATGGCCCCAGCTCGGTCTGCCTCCTCCTTAGATCGAACGAGCTGCTTCTTGCTCGCTCATTACGCACAGTGTGCCCGTCGACGTTCTGAAGCTCATGCGCTTCACGTTGGCCTCTCTCGCGCACATTCTGTTCTCTTCTTTGGTGTTACGTATTCTACGGCGATAATAATTGCTGGGATTTAACATCCCAAAATCACGATATGATTCTGATGGACGCCGTAGTGGAGGACTCTGGAGAGTTCGACCACCTGGGGTTCTTTAACATGCAACTTAAGCTGAGTACACGGGCCTCCCGCACTTTCAGCTCTATCGAAAATGCAGCCCCCCGCGAGGCTCGGGTGAACAGACGTGAGCACCATAACCACTAGACCATCGCGGCAGGTGTATTCGACGGCAGAACGACCACCAGTAGTCGTCTAACGTACGACCAACACGAAGGCTACGAGACGAGTCCCCCTGTATTCATGCGAAACACGATTATTTTCTGTCTCCTAGCAAATCGGGTTCACGTAGATCAAACAGAAAACCGAGCGACATGTACTTAAGACGTTGGGTGCACTGGACACACACGTACACAAACGCACGTGCGGAGGAACGGCAGAAGTAACAGCGCAGGGAGCACTGTGGACGGCGCACATTCGACGCGCGGACGTTTCGCTCCGCGAAATTCAAAGACGACGAAAGCGCACAAAGCACTACTCACAGCGTGTACTCCATGAGCGCGAAGATCGTCGCAGCCGGTGGTGAGCCGAACGGCCGCCGTGCGCTTCAATGTTTCATATAGCACTGGACCGCTCAGTACATACAACGATAACATCTGGCACAGGAAACAAATTCCCACAAAAAAATAAAAGAAAAACCGAGCACTTGCCTGGATCATTCGTGATAACAACAAACGCTGACCGCCAACAATGGCGCATAATACACCGCAATGGCCTAGCTGAGCCTCGACGTATCCATTTTCGACAGCCTACAGCCGCTTTCTCTGAGAAGAGGCATGCCTGACGCACAACGTACGGCTGACATCTTTGATCCCACCGCGCACAAAAGCATTCACATTTATAATTTAACGAATCGCTATGCGCACACAAGAACCACAAAATACCGCACGACGCCACATCACCGCAGCCAACTAGTCTAACAGAATAAATGGCGTTGCTTCCGGCTCCTCGGATGCTAGCGCACCGCGTGACCATACGTCGGCTATGGACGTTATTTTCTGCTCTTTTACGGAAGGAGCAACGTTACGGAAACACCGAATATTCCTTTACGGGCTTTCCCACCGTTTCATTAATAACGCAGCACAATCGCGTTGCCTGCGTCCATTCCCGCCATTTTTTCAAGAAATGAATCACAGTCTGTGTTTGCTACGGTATGTTCCCACGTTGAAGCGTGGAAATTTTCTGTAGTGTAGGGTGAAGCTGTCTTAATTTCAAGCTAAGCTCCCGTTGCCCTGAAGGTACCGCAAGAATAAAATAATAATAATAATAATAATAATAATAATAATAATAATATTATTATTATTATTATTATTATTATTATTATTATTATTATTATTATTATTATTATTATTATTATTTTATTATTATTATTATTATTATCATCATCATCATCATTATTATAGGAAGTGATTCGCCTGGCCTTCGGCGACGCTGGCGCTCACGGGTAAGCGTGCTTGCGTTCCATACGTGCAGTCTGCTTAGCGTCCATATCAGGACAGGAAACTTTCATTTGTAATGCAATGGCGCCCTCTCCCATCCTGTTTCGCCTTCTTCCACTCGCGTCACTGCTCCTGGACCTCACTTTCCTTTTCCAACTTCTACATCTACGCTATAATCAGCAATGCAATGATTTACTTACCCCCCCCCCCCCCCCCCGCCCCCCAACCACCCCATCTTTACTTCCGTTCCCCTCACCCTAAATTCTTTTTCCCAGCCGTTACTCTTGTATGCTGCACATGACTATGTTATACGAGACTGTGCTTCACTATACCTTGCCCCTTCCCCTCTAGCTCCTACTAATCATCGCATAACTCTTCATCCTCACCACCCATTTCCAAGCCATGCTATTCTATGCAAGGGCTGGGAATGCTATGCTATGCCCTCACTCTCCTCATCACCTTCGTATCAGTGCTCCTCACCCTGACTTTCCTGTCCCGTTCTTGTCTATATTATACTATACATGGCTATGCTCAACATTGCGCGGCCTGCATGACGCCATACGTGCCAATGCTTTCCCTTTACCCTCTCCTCTGCCCGCCCTCATTACACTTCTGATCCGTTGGTATGCTATGTTATACATGGCTGTGCTATACTTACCTTTCACTTCGTGACGTCAAGCGACGGCATGATAAGACAGCCGAAAAATGAAAGCAGATATCAGACACCCGGCCAGGCCACTAAAGCGCTGCGCACTTAAAAGATGGTGCAATAGGAAAGTTCTCAATCTTCGTTCGCGAGGTGGTGGTGATTGCTTTGCAGCTGCGCTGTACACTTATACTTCGCAGGCGTCGAAGTGGATTTCATTATAGATTCATTATAGAGTGGAGCTGTTGTGCTATTCGCTATGCCGCTACGCGTTCGCAAAAACTATCATCATCGTGAAGGCCCTGTACCATTTTAGCGCGTACAATGCAATAACTCGGCCGGCGCACACTGTCCCGCTGCGCCGATTGGTCCAGCATGGGATTCATTGAGTCGGATTCATTGGGATTTATTGACTGGGAAAGAGTACAGACAAAGAAAGAGAAGAGTACAGCAACAATAAGTTAGCAAAAAAGAGAGAAGAAAGTAGAGAAATGAAAAAAAAGGTAGAAAGATATTCATTGTGAGACAGACAAACAGACACAGAACTTTATTGAACAGTGAGAGAAAAAGTTATTATAGAAACATACGCAAACGCGATAGAAAAAACGCAGAGCAAGACAGCAAGAGAAAGATAGAGATTCAGAAACAATATGGAATAGAGGGAGAGAAAGAGAAACCGAGGGGAAAAAAATGATAGAATCAGTAAGAAAGAGATCGAGAACAATCATATACAAAGAATAAATAAATATTCCGGCGACCGCACCCTGGCCACCGGAATAATTTTTCGACTGTGGTAATGCAACCGACAATAATGTAACAAAATTTTACCGCCATGAATATGCGTCCGTCAAGGTCGCTATTTAATTGTACGCTTTCTGGAATAGCAATGAAGTGCAAGCGTTGCGGCGCACTCCTCCCAGCGTGCGATTGCTCCTACTACCGACGCTTCTCTGGCGTCGTCGTTGCTACAACAGAAGGGGAAACAACCTTACGGAACTACCTGGAGACTACACGTGTCTCAACTGCCGTAACAAGCGGGAAGTCAATAATGCGCCGAAAAAAGTAACGCTCATGTCACACAACGAGGTTCGCGAATCTCCCTAACAAGATTGTACTCGTGCCGAAGATTCTCACCTCAAACATTACGTCATCGGCGGTTTGGTAAACGCAGGCAGTGGGAACACTGTGAACAATAATAAGTGGGTACTCGTAATACGCACTTTCTTATGTTCACAGTAGTGGAACTGCATTTAGTGCACAATTTAGAACTTCAGCAATCGCTAAAGACGAAGGACATTTCTGGACCACATTTTCTGTACCTCAAGCGAACCTTTAACATATACGTTCGATGTCTTCGCCTTAAGAAAAAATAAAATTCAAGGACACTTTGCACATTCCAAAGTGTGTTCGGTGAAAGCTTCTGGCCATTCGATTGACTATGCCATATCTTTTTTCTTTTACACTCTCAGTGGGATGGCACAAAAACGGAATGTGTGCGTGTTTTCTTGTTCAATTATTTACCGCGAATTGCACCGGGACGTGGGACTAACCTTCCTCCGTTCGAATGCGTTCGTATTTTCTCGCGCTTTGCGCATCGTGCAAACGCAATCCGCGTTCCAGCGCTTAAATTGACGGACACTTTGTAAATTCCAGTGTTTTCCGCGAACGCCTGTGTCCACTGAGACCAACGTTTCTAGAACCAGGTCAGTTACGCAGCTCCCCATAGACGCTTCCTCTCCGAAGTGGATGCGACGGCCGACGCAAGAACCTGCGGCGCTGCAGTTCCATTTTGCATCATGCCTCACGCGTCGTCTGCTACAACAGTTGGAAGAAGTGATGACCGGTGTTCCTTTCGTATCCGCTCTTGCAACATGGGCATAAATATTGTTACGTAAAATGAGACGAGACGTGACTATTTGCGAGTGTATTTACACCGATCGATCAAGATGGAGGGCAGCACGCACAGCGGACAGGCCAGTCCTCTTCGTCGTCTTCTGCACGGAGAATGTCGCTTCCTTGATGTGGTAGCTATGTAGCATTACCCCCCGCTGTAAAAGCGCCGTCTCGGTGCACTTTAAACATGGTCTTCAGAAGGGTGGCGGTATGGTTTCAACCTACTGACGTGCACTACGTCACTGGGCTTGTTTGCAGACGGGTTAGTCTCGGAGATGGGAACGATCTCGTAGGTAACGTCCGTTACCTGCCGGATGATACGGTAAGACCCATGTACCGAGATAGCAACTTCTCTGACAAGCCGACACGACGAACTGGGCACCACAGGAGAACTAGGGAACCGGGTGAGAAGTGAACGTCGGCATGCCTGCTGTCGTAGATAGCCTTCTGGGTTGCTTGAGAAGCGAACAGCCTAGAGCGGGCGATCTGACGTGCGTGATCGGCACGAGCGATAGCATCACGTGCGTATTCGCTCGGCGGAGGTGTTGTAGCCGGTAGTAGGGTGTCCAGCGGTAACGTCGGATCACGGCCATAGAGCATATAAAAAGGTGAGTAACCGGCGGTGTCATGACGAGATGAATTGTAGGCGAAGGTGACGTAAGGTAGCGCTAGATCCCAGTCATGGTGATCAGATGAGACATACATCGAGAGCATGTCCGTGAGGGTGCGATTTAGGCACTCGGTGAGGCCATTTGTTTGAGGATGGTACGAAGTGGTCAGCTTGTGTTGCGTTGAGGAAGAGCGCAAAAGATCGTCGATTACCCTTGACAAAAATGCGCTGCCACGGTCGGTGAGCAATTGGCGAGGAGCGCCATGGTGTAGAATGACATCGTGGAGCAAAAAGTCGGCAACGTCAGTAGCAGTGCTCGTGGGGAGCGCTCTAGTGATGGCAAACCTGGTCGCATGGTCTATAGCAACGGCGACCCACTTGTTCCCAGAGTTTGATTCAGGAAAAGGACCGAGAAGGTCTACACCAACACGGAAGAAAGGTTCGGTAGGAATGGAGATCGGGTGAAGAAGTCCAGCAGGAGGCGCGGCAGGTCGCTTCCGACGTTGGCATTTATCGCAGGAGACCACGTAACGTCGAACGGACCGGGCGAGACCACGCCAAAAGAAGCGGCGCCGGACGCTGTCGTACGTGCGAGATACGCCCAAGTGGCCGGCAGTCGGTTCGTCGTGAAGCTCATGCAGGACCGTTGAACGCAGATGCTTAGGCACGACGAGAAGCAGCTCAGGGCCATCTGGCTGGACGCTACGACGGTACAGCGTGCCATTCAAGAGGACGAACATGCGGAGTGATGCGTCGTTAGGGGTAGATTCGAGACGGTCAATGAGGGATCGCAAGGAAGCATCGCGACGCTGTTCGTCACCAATCTGAAGAAACTGAGACATGGACATTACGCTGGGGCTCGGCTCCATGGCCGATTCGTCTGGGTGGTCAACAGGGTAGCGGGACAAGCAATCGGCGTCCAGATGGAGGCGGCCAGACTTGTAGGCAACTGAGTAGGAGTACTCCTGAAGACGCAACGCCCAACGACCAAGCCGTCCAGTAGGGTCCTTCAGTGACGAAAGCCAACAGAGGGCGTGACGATCTGTGACGACTCGGAACGGGCGGCCATACAAGTAAGGACGGAATTTCGAAACCGCCCAGACAAGGGCAAGGCATTCCCGTTCTGTTATAGAGTAGTTGCGCTCAGCCTTCGGAAGGAGACGACTTGCGTATGCAGTTACACGATCAGTGCCCCGCTGAGTTTGGGCCAAAACTGCGCCGATGCCGTGACCGCTAGCGTCTGTGCGCACTTCTGTAGGAGCATCTGGGTCAAAATGTGCAAGTATCGGCGGTGTCGTTAGAGCGGTGATTAGTTGAGAGAAGGCGTCAGCTTGGAGAGGACCCCAACAAAACGGGACGTCGTGTTTGAGAAGGTCAGTGAGGGGGGCGTGCGAGTGCCGCAAAGTTTTTCACGAACCGGCGAAAGTAAGAGCATAGGCCCACGAAACTGCGAACGTCATGGATAGAGCGCGGAACGGGGAAGTTCGTTACAGCGCGTACTTTCGCCGGGTCTGGTCGTACACTCGAAGCGTCAACAAGGTGGCCCAACACAGTAATTTGACGAAGACCGAAGTGGAACTTCGAGGAATTTAGCTGGAGGCCGGCTTGTCGGAATATTGATAGAATGGTGGAAAGGCGTTCAAGGTGTGTGGCGAAGGTGGGTGAGAAGATTATCACGTCGTCCAAGTAGCACAAGCATGTCGACCATTTAAATCCTTGAAGTAGCGTGTCCATCATTCTCTCGAAGGTTGCTGGAGCGTTGCAGAGACCAAATGGCATGACCTTGAATTGGCAAAGGCCGTCGGGGGGTAACGAATGCGGTCTTCTCACAATCCATTTCATCTACAGCAATTTGCCAGTAGCCAGATCGGAGGTCGAGAGATGAAAAGAAGGCGGCGCCATGGAGACAGTCGAGTGCGTCGTCAATACGTGGAAGAGGGTACACGTCTTTTTTGGTAATTCTGTTGAGGTGCCGATAATCAATGCAGAAACGCAAAGAGCCGTCTTTCTTTTTTACTAAGACCACTGGGGAGGCCCAAGGGCTTGACGATGGTTCGATGATGTCTTTCGCTAGCATTTTGGCCACTTGTTTTTGAATCACTGCTCGCTCTGATGCGGACACGCGGTAAGGCCGACGGTGGATGGGTGCAGAGTCATCCGTTCGTCGTCATCAGTTCGCTCGTGTATAATAAAAACGCAACTGTTATTTGGAAAGCGCCCATTTTGATTGTGCGACAACTAAACATGAAGTCGAACGGTGTCTTCGTTTGTGAAATAGTAGTGTTACAACGGCTCATCTATGTTCCGGCATGGGGTGAATTTAAAGATGATAAAAAAACATCTGGCTTTTTGCACAATCTGCAGTTTACGTACGGAGGAACAAAGAGCCCTTTAGTGCTTGGCCATGTCCTTACAGGAACAGTACCGGTGTGCAACTTAAAAACGAAACTTTTTTTCCTGGAGACACACATATTTTCTTAAATCGAGTTAGTACATCAGAATACTTCCCTGTAATAAAGAAAAAAAAATTGCGGTGCGGCGTGGTGGTAGAGTACTCGGCTGGGGATCAGAAGGTGGCGTAGTTTTTTTTTTCTTATGGCTTTTTTTCTTTTCTTTATTGCGTTAGTGCGTTTTCTATCAATACTTTTACTAAATATATTTATTTATGGCAGATAGGCACCGCCGTTTGGCGCGGAAGCGTCCCAGCGCCTCCCAGTAAAACGCCGCTCCAGCGTCCCAGTATCCAGCGTGATACTGGGCGCTACCTGGCATGGCGCTGGACGCTGGTACCCAGTGGCGCTGGGTTGTGCAATAGGGTACCTATATCACGACGCAATTCCCCTAATTTACATCTTTTCGAAAGAGGGATCTTTTAAGGAATCGGTAACGTTCCTTCACTCTGGCCGGTAATACACGTGCTTGAAATAAACAGCATTAAGCATAAAACCACATTAGGAGACTTTTAGTTCGAAACGTTATTTGTATCTATCAAATTGCCGCACCAGCATTTACAGCTGGACAAGGGCAGAAATTCGCCTTGTTCGCAAGACGTTAGGTAATATTTCGCGCAGCAGAAAGTATTGCACATTAAAATATGCGAAAAAAATCACAAAACTAATATACGTTCAAAAAATACTATTCTTTATCCGACAGGGACAGAGATGGCGTGTTTACACAGTCACTGCCCAACTTTGTGATCTATGGCGGCTTCTACTATTAGTCTGGTTAGTTCGTCACAGTTGGTCAGCAACACCATGGGGTTCTCAAAAAACGGGGTGCGCCCCCGAGCTCTGCAATGCTTCGCGAGCCAGCCACCCTTACCCTTCTTTACAAGATTTATGCGTACTATAGGACTGTACTAATGTTTTGATAATGTCACCATAAGGAATATTGGTGTGCAGGGAAGTTACATCAAGAGTTACAAGGAAGGCACCATCAGGGATTTTTACATCTTTGATCGTCCGGACTTCGTATGAAGTGGTCAGTACCTGGTAGGTAGGAGGACTGTGTAGACGGTATACTCCTAATTAGGGAGTGTATGTACCTTTATATTCGTTCGGTGAGGGTACCTCTTCCCGATATTATTGCTTTGCCGGGGTTTCCTTTTTTGTGTATTTTCGGAAGCATATAAAACCGTCCTGGTGTGGCACGAAACGAACGCACTTCCCTATTGCGTCGAAGCTTGACGAAGAAATGGGGAGGCGGGAAGCCGGAGAAGTGGAGCTCGACAATGGAGTAAATGAATGTACTTCCTTAATGTATCCACCGCGACCATCCATGTATATCCACATATTGTGCTGATGTTCGTCTTTCTTCTTTTTTTTTTTTGTTATAGGAAACACGTCTTGTCAGAATGTCCAAGTATGCGCACGTGATTCTATGGCGACTCATTTTTGCCTTCTTATCTCCTTTTATTCCTTTTTCTTTGTTTCTTTTCCCGCTCTCTCTCGGCCCGGAGGCCAACGATGTAAAAGCGCATCCAAGCCTGGTAAATTTTGTCTTGACGAAGATCAGTCTCCGACCGAAGCGTCGGCAAATCAACAGTTTTTTAGAAGTGTACACCTATTAAAAACACCCTGTATTTTCGTCGGTTTTCTTTTTTCGTGCCTCCTCTCTTTCTTCCTTGTTGTATATATATATATATATATATATATATATATATATATATATATATATATATATATATATATATATATATATATATATATATATATATATATATATATATATATATATATATATATATATATATATATATATATATATATATATATATATATATATATATATATATATATATATATATATATATATATAAATCAAGATACAGGAAAACAGAACAAGAAAGAGAGAGAGGAGAACGAAAAAAAGTCACAGTTTCACCGCAAGGGTGAAGCAATGAATGCGATAGCAAAAAATTGTAATGTTATACGAAGTGAGGCTGGCAGCTAACTCTTTTTGGATCCGATCTCACGCAACGCTAGAAAACGCTTGTTTAAGAGAATTCTCTTCGCGTTGAGAGCGCAGCATGTAGAAGGGTACACCGGCCCCCCCGCTTCCGGCCGCCGAGAAGGGGAGATAACGCGCGCGTCCCCACTCGTAAAATCGAAGGTCGCTCGAGGGACCCCCCCCCCCCCCTCGCGTCTTTTCACGCTCACGAACCACGGGCGGGGCAGATTATATATATACATATACATATACGGCAAATGACGCGGACGCCGACGCGGACGCCGACGCCGACGCCGACGCCGACGGCGAAAACCAGCCGCAAGTGTCCATATAATTGCTATCGCAATAATAAAAGAAAACCGAAGAAAATCAGAGAAGGATGCCCAGCTCCGCACTTCCTTCAGGCTTCATACCAAAAGGGCGCAGCTGTCTTCGATTAAAAGCTCGCACATAATAATAGTAATAATAATAATAATAATAATAATATTATTATTATTATTATTATTATTATTATTACTTTTATTAATAATGTTACTATAACTTGCCGCCGTCACGGACCTGCCGGTGGCCAGTTACTTTATATTACAGTTACTTTTAATAACATCTCGTGTACTTACCTTGGCACCATCACCGGTTAGTTCGCATATATATATATATATATATAGACGTGGCGGGGAAAGAAGCGCGCTCGCTCCGTAGTGAAACGGAAGCGAGAAAGTACGACGTACGTCGAAACACCTTTAATGTTCACACATATTATATATATATATATATATATATATATATATATATATATATATATATATATATATATATATATATATATATATATATATATATATATAGGGTGTTTTTAAAGCAATACAGATTTTACCTTAGAAAACTATAATAGTTAGGCACTTGTCGTCTTCGCAGCAATTATTATTATTATTGTTATTGTTAACCACGTGGCTTCTTAGCTTAGCTTGAAAGGCAGCTTAGCTTAAAAGAAAGTCTGCAGATTCCACGTACCTTGGGAATCGATGTTATGCGAAGCATGCGGAGGGAAGGTGACTGTGTTGTAATGTTTTATTGAGCGAAACGTTACGAAATTACGCTAAAGATATGTACAAATGTTGTACGCACAGACATATGTTCCAAAGTCGCATATGTTTTGCATAACAAGTTGTTTACAGTTGCGTTACGATACCAACAGCAACATGGGGAGTAGCAACACCAGAAGCTGTAAACTGATATGTAGCGCTTCTGCTCGCCAGGATGGTAGCCCTGGACACTGCAACATATATCAACTTCAGTAGATGGCGCTTTACTATAATTGATGTTAACCCAGCGTGACGGCTGTATCATCGGAGTACATATGTAATGTTTATAAAATTGGATAGCCAGCACTGCAACGACAATTGACGTTTCACGAATATTAGGGTCTATTCGAAAAGCAGTTCCGAGACCTGGCGTGGCTCTGTGGTAGAATGCTTGATTGCCACGCAGAATGCTTGGGTTCGATTCCTGTTGGGACCCTGACATTTATTATTTGCATTCGTCCGGTCAACGCTGCTGATGACGTCAGGTTTTTAACGCTCTGGCGTTAAAAGTACCAATGTTTGTCTCGCCGTTCCTGGGTAGTCTAAACTGTCAATCACCTGTGGCACATACCCGCCCCGTGGTATGTGCCACAGGGTTTGCCCGAAAGAGTTTGACGACGTACGCGACGGGATTGTCATTATTCATGTCACGACCAGCGAGTCATATTCGTCAAACCATCTTATTCTCACATACTAATTTTGGTCTACCCCAAGTTAAAGGGGTAATCACGAGATCACCCAGACGTAGGCGGCTAGATAGATAGATAGATAGATAGATAGATAGATATATACGCAGATAGAAACGCTAAAAGTGCCTGCGGTACGCAAAGAAATGCTTCGCATTAAAAATTAAGGCAGCTTCGCACTACCGGTCGAAAGCCTGAAGGAAGTGCGGAACTGGGAACCCTTACTTGTTTCTCTTCGGTTTTCTCTTTCTTGCCTCGTCTCTTTCTTTCTTGATTCTGTTTTCGACTTTTTGTGCCTTTTTTCTCTCTTTATTTCTATTTATTTCTATTCCTCCCTAGCTTCCTCTTTTTTATCTATTTTTTAAGAGATTTTGCCTGCGTTACGTCGAGCGACGAGGGTGAGGAGGGCAAATAGGGGAGGGAAAGTAGGTGAGAGGACAGAACTAGCATAGCCATAGGAAGAGATGAGAAAGAAAAGTCCTAATGAATGACGTGAGCGTTGAGAGGAGGAAAAGGATGACAAAGGGCAGTATACGAAAAAAAAACATGAAAGATTGAGGACATAAGAAGTAGAAGATGATGTAGGAAGTGTAAATGAAACAAAGAAATTGTACACTAAGGCACTCAGTGTGGGAGCTGTAGAAAGTGATTCGCATGGACTTCGGCGACGCTTGCGTTCACGGGCAAGCCTGCTTGCATTTCAAACGTGCAGCTTGCCTGTCGTCCTTATCAGGATACGAAACCTTCATTTGTAATGCAATGCCGCCCTGTCCCCTCCTGTATCGCCTCCTCCCAATCGCGTCACTGCTCCTCGACGTCACTTTCCTTTTCCAACTTCTACATCTACGCTATACTCAGCAATGCAACGATTTACCCTACCCATCCTTATTGCTGTTCCCCTCACCCTCACTTCTCTTTCCCAGCCGTTACTCTTGTATACTGCACATGACTATGTTATAACCGACTATGCTTCACTATACCTTCCCCTTCCCCTCTAGCTCCTACTGATCCTCGCATCACTCTTCATCCTCACCGCCCATTCCCAACCCTTGCTATTGTATGCAAGGGCTGGAATGCTATGCTATGCCCTCACTCTCCTCATAACCTTCGTATCATTGCTCCTCACCCTCACTTTCCTGTCCCGTCCTTGGACTATATTATATCATACATGGCTATGCTAAACATTGTGAGGCCTGCATGACGCTTACGTGCCTATGCTTTCCTTTACCCTCTCCTCTACTCGCCGTGACTTCACTTCTGCTCCGTTGGTATGCTATGTTATACATGGATGTGTTATACGTAGGTTTCACTTCGTGACCTCAAACGACGGCGTGATAGGACAGCCGAAAAATGAAAGCAGATATGAGACGCCCGCCCGGGCCCCAAAAGCGCAACGCACTTAAACGATGGAACAAGAGGAATGTACACAATCTTCGTTCGCGAGGTGGTGGCGCTTGCTTTGCAGCTGTGCTTTACACTTACATTTCGCAGGCTTGCAAGTGGCTTTTAGATGTGAAGCATCTTATGGCGAAGCTTAATTCCGGTGGTGGTGTGCGGCGTGACCACCCTTACTGCGCATTGCGCAAACCCTTTAAAAATAAAAATAAAAACCTCCTCTCCCCCTCTCTCTCCTCTAGGCACCCTCCCCGCGGCCACCACACCCTCACTGCGCATGCGCCTCCCCTCCTCTCTCTCCTCCTCTCTCCCCTCCTACGCTCCCGCCTCTCTCCTCTAGGCATCCCTGCCCGTGGCGTCCACACTCCCACTGCGCACGCGCGTCCCCCCCCTCTCTCTCCTCTCCTACGCTCCCCCCCCTCTCTCGCCTCGCGACGCCGACGCAGGCAGCGTCTGCTAGCGAGTTTCTTGGTTGAAAAAACCGACTGCTCGCGCTGCTCAACCGTTCACTGGCCACCCCGTATATATGGCAATGGATCTTGACCTGCAAGGTGGTGCCGGTGGGAGATTTCTCCTGTGCGTTGTTGAACAATAAAAATTGGCAGCGTGCGCGTTACCTAAAAGCGGACTGCGGGTCTCTGTGTGTCCAGTCGGAGTCTTCTGTCTCTCATGGCCCATTAAGCAGCGATTGGCATGTTCCAGTAGGAAACACCGCTCCATCACTGCGCGCTTTGCGCCTCCCCAGTTTTCTCTCCTGCGCAACGCTGCGATGAGCGCCAGCGTCAACGCCGCCGCCAGTGTAAGCGTTAGCGCCCGCTGCTTCACATCTACACATAGTTCCCTTTAGCGGGAGATAGTGCAATTTTATTATAGAGTGGAGCTCTTGTGCAATGCGCTATGCTGTTACGCGTTCGCGAAAGCAATCATCACCGTGAAGGCCCTCTACCATTTTAGCGCGTGCAATGCGAAAACGCAACCGCCGCGCACCGTACCGCTGCGCCGATTGGTCCGACTTCGGATTCATTGACTCGGATTCATTGACTCGGAACAAGTTAAGACAAAGAAAGAAAAGAAGACAGCAACAATAAGTTAGCAAAAAAGAGAACAGAAAGTAGAGAAATATAAAAAGGCAGAAAGAAATACACAGGGAGAGAAAAAATATAAAAGAAACATACACAAGCGCGATAGAAAAAAGCCGGCAGATCCCACGCACTGTGGGAATCGAGGAATGCGAAGCAGCCAGGAAGGAACAAATCATGCTTTGCATAATTTGCATGTCATGTTTTACATGTTAGGACCTGATATTTATGTTCGCCATAGAGTCACGTAGCGCGATACCAATTTTAGTGTATATCAAGCTAGCGAACTGGACGCAAGCGCATCATGAGCGTGGCATGTAAATGGCGTTGTAGATGACATGCATGCGAAGCTTTTCATGTTACCACCTGCCACTTATGTTCGTTATACAGTCATGTCACTCCATACCAAATTTGGTGTATATCAAGGTAATGAAACGGCCGTGAGCGCGCCATGACCGTGGAATGCAAGTCATGTCGCTCATGACATGTCATGATTTCCATATCACCACTCGTCATTTATGTTCGTCATACAGTAATGTCACTCAATACCAGATTTGGTGTAGCTCAAGCTAACTTACAGCCGCGAGCGCGCCATGAGCGTGGCTTGCAAGTCATGTCGCACATGACAAGTCATGATTTTCATACTACCACTCTTCATTTATATTCGTCATATAGTCACATCACTCAATCCCAAATTTCCTGCATATCAAGCTAAAGAAATAGCCGCGAGCGCGCCAGGAGGGTGGCATGCAAGTCATGTCGCACATGACATGTCATGATTTCCATATTACTCTGTCCTTTATGTTCGTCATACAGTCACGTCACACAATACCAAATTTGTTGTATATCAAGCTAATGAAACGCCCGCGTGAGCGCCATGAGCGTGGCATGCAAGTCATCTCGCACATGACATGTCATGATTTCCATATTACCACTTGTCATTTATGTTCGTCATGCAGTCACGTCACTCAATGCCAAGTTTGGTGTATATCAAGCTAACGAAACGGCCGGGAGCGCGCCATGAGTGTGGCTTGTAAATCATACTTTTCATGACAAGTTAGTCGTGATTTTCATGATATGACCAGCCATTTATGTTCGTCATACAGTCATGTTATGCCATACCAAATTTGGTATAAATCCCATTAACGATACGGCCAGGAGAGCACAAAGTCGTAGGCCGGCTTGATAGATAGATAGATAGATAGATAGATAGATAGATAGATAGATAGATAGATAGATAGATAGATAGATAGATAGATAGATAGATAGATAGATAAAGTAGATAGATAGATACGCTCAAAGTGCCGAAGTTCGCTAAGAAATGCTTCGCATTTAAAAATAAACAAAAAATTGAAGGACACTTTGTACATTCTAAAGTGTGTTCGGCGAAAGCGTGTGGCCGTTCCACTGACTATGCCATGTCTTTTTTTCTATTACACTCTCAGTAGGATAACACACAAAGCGAATGTGTGCGTGTTTTCTTTTTTAATTTTTACCGCGAGTCCCACCGAGACGCGAGACTAATCTTCGTCCGTTCGCATGCGTTAGTATTTTCTCGCGCTTTGTGTATCGTGCAAACGCCATAGCGTTCCAGCGCTTAAATTGACGGGCCCTTTGTAAATTCGAAGGTGTATTCCGTCAACGCCTGTGTCCATTGAGACGGCGTCGGTCAGATGATTGCAAACGCTGGGCACAGCGAAGCTACGCAAGCAAAGAGCGAGCGCTTAGAGTCCGACGCGACCGGCGTCCGTTTGCGCTTCCCGGCGGCCACCTGGCTCCGTGCCAGAGCTCGGATGGACGGGGTGGACGGACGGACAGACAGACAGACAGACAGACAGACAGACAGACAGACAGACAGACAGACAGACAGACAGACAGACGGACGGACGGACGGACACCGGACGGACGGACGGACACCGGACGGATGGACGGACGGACACCGGACCATCAGACGTACGGACGGACACTAAACGGATGGACGGACGGACGGACGGACAGACAGACGGATGGACGGACGGACAGACGGATGGACGGACGGACAGACGGACGGACAGACGGACCGACAGACGGACGGACGGAAGGACACCGGACGGACGGATGGACAGACGGACACCAGACGGACACCGGACGGACAGACGGACGGACGGACGTACACCGGACGGACAGACGGACGGACGGACGGATGGACAGACGGACACCGGACGGACGGAGAGACGGACGGACAGACGGACACCGGACGGACAGACGGACGGACACTGGACGTACGGACGGACACTGGACGGACGGACAGACGGACGGACGGACGGACGGACACCAGACGGACGGACGGACACCGGACGGACGGACACCGGGCGCCGGACGGACACCGGACGGACGTGAGCATGAAACATTAAAGGCTTTCGCCTTATTATTCCGGCGACCACGCACCCGGTTGCCGGAATAATTTTTGGCTGTATTATTGCAACCGACAATGATGGGAAAAACATTTACCGCCATGAATATGCGTCCGTGAAGGTCGCTCTTTATTTGTACGCTTTCTGGCATAGCAACGAAGCGCAGGACTTGCGGCGCACTCCTCCCTGCGAGCGATTGCTCCTCCTACCGACGCTTCTCTGGCGTCGCCGTTTCGACAACAGAAGGGGCAAACAGCCTTACGGAACTTCCTAGAGACTACACGTGTCTCAACGGCCGTAACAAGCGGGAAGTCGATCATGCGCCGAAAAAAGTAACGCGCATGTTGCACAATCTGCTCACGAATCTCCCTAACAAGACCGTACTCTTGCTGAAGATTCTGACCCTCAAAGATTGACGTCATCGGCGGTTCGGTAAACGGAGGCAGTGGGAACACTATGAACAATAGTAAGTGGGTACCCTTGAGGCGCACTTCCTTATGTTCACGCTAGTGGAACTGCATTTAGTGCACAATTTAGAACTTCAACAATCGGTACAGAAGAACGAGATCTCTGGACCACACTTTATGTTCCTCAAGCAAACCTTAAAACTTAAGCCGTTGGATGCCTTTACCTCAAAATCGGGTTTGGGAAAAGTGGCTCATGACTTCGACTAGCATATGTGATCAGTGAGCCGTGCTGATACCAAGTCGGAACGAATAACCTATAGTTGGGCCAACGCTCAGTCAAGGCGAACGCTCATGGAGCCGTCCGCATGCACGCGTTGCTGTAGAACCCACCTGACAAGCCACCGACAGTTCTCTTGGTCCTCCGGCAACTTTCTTAACAATAGATAACACGTATGATAGGTGCTCGGAATGGCAGATCAAGTTTTTGAGGTCACATTCTCCATTCGTCGTATCTTTTAGGCAAATATGACGAAATTTTAAGTACTAAGTAACGGCAGAATTTAAAGATGGGGGCCAATTAGACCAGACACCCATCGTCGTTGCTACTCTCCATCCGACTCCGGGGGAAAGTTATTCAGACGAAAGCCGTAGACGCTTGCCCTGGTTCAACGGACGCGGGCGGCGTTGCTTGCCAATGGCGCTCTGGAATAGGGGCTCCACCTAGTACCCCAATCACCTCACCTCTCTGTAACCATTTAATGGTTAATAAATGTTTTGACCACCACCACCACCATCAAACGCGAAAAGTGACTGCCGGCTACGTCTGGTTCAAACAACAGTGGTGCAAAAAAAGCATCATGTCATCAGTTCACCATTTCACGTTAGCCTAACGTCACAGATCGTCATTATTTCTACCTTCACCTCATGACAGCGCTTCATCGAAGGTGGCACAATCTCGGACGCACTGTAAAATGACGTGACGCGCAGAAAGCTTGCAATGCCTTGAATGCCGGGCGCTTGTGCAAAACTATGTTAGATGCAGAAAGCTGTCGGGTTCCCGAGCGTTGACCCACATAATGTAGCCGTGACAACGGACACCGGATAAGCCTCGCCCTTAAGGTGCTTCACCCCTAAAAGAAGAAGGCCGCGGCATGAATCTTCGCGTCATCTTAGTCCAAGGCGTAAGGGACACAGGGTGTTTTCTGAGATTGATCCATTGAACGTTGCTTCAGCTAACATAACCGCATCTCCCGTTTCTTACATTACCCGGGACCGCACCTTCATCCAGGCATCTCCACGAAATGAATCATGACAAGTGGGCGAAGCACTGGGTGTTGTATGGGCTAGTAACCGCACGTTACCCGAGCGTTGCCCCATATGATGTACATTGAGTGACATAAAGTGACAAAGACTCGACGAAAATGCCAGGTCGTAATGTCCATAATGTCTATGTTGAAGTTGCCGACTAGTATAAAGGCAGTAAAGCTCTCGTTAGGGCTAGTTGGTGCATTCTTGAACACATATAGTAGGACTGCGCGAAAAAGAAACACGGACGAAGCAGAGTACACAGGACGGGCGCGAACTTCAACTGTAAATCGGAAGGAAAAAGCAGCTCCATATGAATGAACATCAGCCTGACACGTGCTCTTACAAAACAAAAAAAAACCAACAAAAAAAACAAACAAGGACTAACTTATCAAAAGACTGCGGTCCAAAACGCCAAACAACAAACAGTTGACGATAATGATATGCTGTGTAACAACGATCGGCAAAAGCCTGCGCAGTGACTACAAACTGGAACCTGTCCAACCGGACCACTAGGTGTGATTAAACAAAGCCATCTAAAAATTGCAGCTCCTTTGGAAGCAATGTCAGCGAAGGCATGCTTACGCATTTGTCACTTCTATCAATGAAGAAGGCCTCTATTATTTCCCTTTCCATTTTGTCATTAGACTTGTACAGGATTAATGTTTCCTTTAGGTTCGGCGTACATCCGCATCGCCTGCAATGTAAATCCAGGTGGCCACCCGTGTGTGAACGAACAGCTAGTGCGTGCTCCCGCGCCCCTTCATTGAAGCAACGTCCCGTCTCTCCTATGTAGCAATGGCCACATGACAGGGGTACTTTGTATACCACGCCTGTTACACACTCAACAGCGGGATCGACGTGTCGCTTTCCACAGGTCATGCGCCTACCTTTGTGCATCAATACACAAACTCTCGCCAACTTGCACGGAGCCGAAAAAACAGTTCTAACCCCAAAACGGTTCGCAACTTTTTTCACATTGTGTGACACGCGATGTACGTAGGGCATCACATGTACTTGTCTTCTTTCTGTCACATTCTGGCTACGCTTACCATTTCCTTTCATGCTCTGAAGTAGCCGTTCATAGGAGCTTAAAATTACGTCTGATGGGTATCCGGCATTGATCAAGCGTCCCTCCTGGAGTGCAAGGCTTTCTTCGACCTTATGGTGGCACGATTTCTCCAGTGCCGAACGACAACATAAGGCCACGATAGCTCTTTTTGTGAGCTTCGAATGCGCACTTTCATACGACAGCAACGCCTTGGTGGTTCTTGGTGTGTACATCCAACACACGTGGCTGCGCGCAAAAAATAGACGCAAATCAAGGAATTGGAGGCTGCCGTTTGCCGGCTTCTCGTGTGTGAATGTACGACCATTGGAAGCCAGAAAGAACTCGTCAACAATAGCTGAAAGCTTGCTTTCAAAAACAGTGCTATTTTGGGTGGTAACGAGCACTAAGTAATCGTCGACGGCGAACGGCGTGGTCGTTTCTAAGGGGGGCGTAAGGCTTCGCTCGGAGGCTAGGGACTCGTCATGCACTCTGTTAGGCCACTGCTGCCGTAGAGGGCTGATAATGGAATGAGAGGTCGAGGTTTCGTGGACACGAGCCGGGTTATATGCCGAAAAACGTGGCACCCGGCTGGCGGCGACAGATGCGCGAGATGTACGTAGCAGAGGCACGCAGAGTTGGGTGGTACTCCGCAGGTGCACGTCGTGAAGACTCGTAGTATCCTGCAGGAAGACGTTGTTTTGATATTCCGTAGCAGCACGTCGAGATGGTGACTTCCTGTGACCACCGCGGTAAGTCGGGAGTGATCAGAAGCCCGTGCTGAAGTATGCCTCTTCGAACTGTGGTCGACACTCGATGAGACGCTCTCGCTTCCAGAAGGATGGTGGATCGGGAAACTCGTCGAATGCGCATTGATAGCCAGCCGCTCCTCCCTCAAGCCGTGCCAGCTCTTCTTGAACAACTCGACGCATGAAGCGGCGACGTTCATACTTACAACCGAAGGGACGTTGTCCAAGCGCCCAAACTTCGCCAAGATTCGTCCGTGCTTCAGCGCCTCGAAAGCCCGACATTGCTGCCTAACCTCTCAAGGTGTGTTCAGGTTTTCCTTCGTAATCGGAAACCTATTGACATCTTCAGCGATTCCTTTCAACAGAAATCTGGCATTGTGTTCGTCGGACATTTTCGTGTTTACAATGCCACAAAGCTTCATAACTTCCTCGATGTAAGTTGTACACGTTTCGCCGGGCAATTGTGCCCTACGAGCAATTGTTTGTTCAGCCTTCTTTTTCTTGGAACTTGTGACACCAAAGCAGGCCTTCAGTTCCTCAACAAAGGTATGCCAAGTGGCCAGCAGATGCTTATGGTTCTCGAACCAAAGCAAACTGTATTGTCTCAGTATATCTCCCTCAAAAGCTGTACACAGTCGTCGCCTATACCATTCCTTTCGCTATATTGTTACGGAACAATATACCACAAGATTTGCTCATTAACATTGTCGTACGCCCCGGTGATGTCTATAAAAGCCGTGTACAAGGGCCTGTTTTCTATTTTAGATATTTCTACACACTGAGCCAGAGCAAACAGGTTATCGTCGTTGGCGTTCACGGGCAACCATGCTTGCGTTCCGAACGTGAAGCTTGCTTGTCGTCCATATCAGGATAGGAAACCTTCATTTGTAATGGAATGGCGCCTTCTCCCTTCCTGTTTCGTCTCCTTCCACTCGCGTCACTGCTCCTCAACGTCCACTTTCCTTTTCCAACTTCTACATCTACGCTATACTCAGCAATGCAATGATTTACCCTCCCCATCCTTATTTCTGTTCCCCTCACCCTCATTACTCTTTCCCAGCCGTTACTCTTGTATACTGCACATGACTATGTTATACCAGGCTATGCTACGCTATACCTTCCCCATCCCCTTTCGCTCCTACTAATTCCTCGCACCACTCTTCATCCTCATCTCCCATTCCCAACCCTTGCTATTATATTTATTGGTTGGGAATGCTATGCTGTGCTATGCCCTCTCTTTCCTAATAACCTTCGAATCATTCCTCCTCACCCTCATTTTCCTGTGCCGTCCTTGGCTACATTATAGTATACATGGCTATGCTACAGATTGTGCAGCTTGCATGACGCCATACGTGCCTGTTATTTTCTTTACCCTATCCTCTACTCACCCCTCACTTGACTTCTGCTCCGTTGGTATGCAATGTTGTACATGGCTGTGTGCTATACATACCTTTGACGTCAAGCGACGGCGTGATAGGACAGCCGAAAGATGAAAGCAGATATGAGACACCGGCCCGGGGCCCCAAAAGCACTCTTCATTTAAAAGATGGAATAAGAGGAAGTACATTTTAAAGTAAATGACTGCATGTCTGCTATTCTGCCAGTATCATTCGGAGTCCCTCAAAGCAGTGTTTCGGGCCCTGTTCTCTTTTAAGTATATATAAATGACGTTGTTAAATCAATAGACACATCACAAGTACACATAAAGCTTTTTTCAGGTGACTGCATATTTTTAA
>JALIZH010011643.1:0-10162 GCA_030522465.1 Rhipicephalus appendiculatus | reverse complement strand
ATGACAATGCACCTCATTTTTATCGATTACAAGCTACGTAGGACTCACTAGACGCCTTCAAAATCTATGACGTCACAGTGTTTGGTGCGGAAATCTCAAGGGGGCGTCTCCACCCGCATTTTTTTTCGCGTATATTCTCGCTTACCAAGCGTCGTGTCGCGGTAAGAGTGGTGTTTTCGGGATTGTGAAATTGTACTGAACTAATAAGCGAAAAATCTATTTGCCCTTTAGTGTCCCTTTAAGGCATTCCTGGATGAGATTTTCGTGTAACGTACTGGCACTAGATGTCGGAACTCTTTTGCACTGTTGGCTGATGCGTGTGCTGGCTCTACATAAGGTTGAGGAATTGCCAGCGGAACAGTTAGAGACGGCTTGAATTCCTGTTTCACTTGAGTCCAGCAGTATGCATTCTCTTTGCGTTAGCGTTTGCTTATAAAGGGTGCAGTCCTTCGCACGTCTGCGAATTGACGACTCAATTTCTTCCTTCGTTACACTCTCTATTTCTTTCATATTTCTATTCTTTCTGTATCTCCAGCGTAGGGCAGCGAATAAGACGCTGTTCTACAGTTAACATCCTTGCCTTACATGTGATTTTCTGTTTCCTTCTTTCCGCAGTCTATGTCAAACCGGGAACAGCTAAAATGGGCATTAGAATTTGATAACACAGTTTACGGCAGCCAAACAAAAGGAAGATGTACCGTTTGTTATATACACTCTAAGGCAAAATTACCCGAAAGAGGAGTAACGGAGCCCAATAGTCGCGCGCGATGAACGGATAGACCGCTGAGGAGTAACCACAGAGGGATGCGTGCCGTGTGCAAACCAGTTAGTCTCCAAAGGCACCAAAGGGATGAACCGCGCGGGAGATACGTCACGTGTGCGAACCGTTGTCAAGGGAACTAACCGTCCTCCTCGCTCTTGGTCAGTCTTCTCACTTGTTTTCGTGGAGGCGCATTGGCGGTTGTGTCGCGCTCGGAGAATTCGATGATCTAGGAACTACGCCGCGGTGCCTTGGATAAACACGTATGCCGCGTATGCGTGGATGAGCGTGCGGTGCTGCTTTGACGTGTCGCCGCAACCATGAAGTTTGGAGCTGGTCTCGACACGCCGAGACGCCGCGCTGTATTTCTCCGGCCACGGTGCGCTGGCGTAGCAACGGCACTGCGTCGACACCAGCTGGGAATGGCGGCCGAGAAGACATAGGCCTATCGGATCCATGAATTCAATCCGACTCTGGGCAGAAGCTGGCGCTGGATTATTTCACAAGTAAGTGATCATACTTTATGTTTCCGTACCTGTCGTTTGCGCGAAGCGCATCGCGCTAGTTGGCAACGGGCTCGATCGTGTTGAATATATCGCGCGCACGAAATGCACCGCGAAGGTCGGCTTTGGCGTCCGCTCGCCTGTGCTTTGTGACTGCCTGAAAATTGGCCGTCATTGCCGTCGGCCGCCTGGACGCTCACGCCGCGGTGATGAGCTGCGGGCTCGCGATATTGGGCAGAGGCCTCGCTGCTGCGGTGCGACTCGTCCAAAACGTATTTCGGTTGCCGACAACGAGCTCGGTTGTATGTCGCGCGCTTGAAGTGCACCGGCAACTGGCGGGTGCTTTAGATTAGACCTGTGCGCCGGACCCCAAATCGCCGGCGGCGGCGCGCCGGTGTTTCCACCTCCGGCGGCGGCGCGTCAACGGCGCGGGGTTCATCGGATCGGCGGCGGCGCGGCGCGGGGGGGGAGGGGGGGGTAGAATCATAATTCAAGAGTTTATGGGGATACATGTTTGTCCCTTGAATTTTGAGGAAAAAAATCTGTCTCCCCGTAAGGGCGAAGCAGTAAATGCGATAGCAACATGTAATGGTATGACGAACTAAGGCTAGCAGCTAACCCTCCGATCTCGCGAAACTGCAACGCACTGGTGTATGGGAAAACGGCCGCTCGCGGGATAGAAGTGGTTCTCATGCAGTTTGTCGTATGAGTGGTCACAGCACGAAGCGGTGAGATGATAGCACGTAGAAGGGTATACGAGACGCGTTTGCTGATGCCTGCCGAAATTGCGCGCGCACCAGCGCTTGCGACCACGCCCTTGTAGTCCAAGTTCACAAGTGCGGATATCGAGCCACGCAGCAACCCCCCCCCCCCCCCCCCACTTTACTCCGCCGTCCCTTCATGTTCTTTCATCCAATGAAAGATGGACAAAGCTTCCTTTCTTGTTGAGGAACAACCGACGGCAGGCCTCGCACGTGGTGTGATGGTATCGCATGCGCCCTACGTGCGATGGAGATGGGCAGCTTGTATCATCTATGCTTCAGCCGTGTTCCTCGCTACCGCTCGCGAGCTTTTACTCGCGGGTAGAGCATACGATGAGCGTAGAAAAGTTATAGATGTGGGCTTTATACGGAAAAAAGATGGCGACAATGAAAACCTGCACAGAGTGTCGATAATTTTTATCGCAATAAAAAAAATATACAGTAACCGTGGAAGCGGGTTCGCCTATTTTTTGGAGAGCTGCATCGTCTTCCCTGTAAAGAGTCCGTCCATTGGAAGAATCAAATAATCCGGTTCCTCTTCCATTCGTTCCCTTCCATATCTCCTTGACAATTATTTCTTCATAAAGCACGTGTACAATGGGAGCACTAAGCGTTGAGCCCATCACAATTTCGAGCTTGTCGGCTGCACACTCTTATTTCGCCTTGCGTAATCGGAAACTCACAAAACAGTGCGAAATAAGTTCATCGCGCACGGTAATCACGCGAGGTGAGGAAGAACGGGTGGGCGAATGCATGGCAAAGCAGGGTAGTAGACAATTCACAACTGATATCTCTCGTATATGGACCAATCGAGAATATGTGCCCTAACCATGTAACGTGAATCACCGACCTGGCGTTGCGAAGAGCGCCAAAAAAACGAAAAAAAAAAACGATAAAGGCCAAGAAAGAATAACGCGCTCTATTTTATGTTTCCAGAGGCTGCTTTGGGGTCCTTAAAAGGACAGGGCGTGCAAACAAGGACAAGAGAGTTGTCAAGACACCGCGAAAGCCGCTAGCTGAAAAATAGTACAGCGGTGGAAAAGCAGGTAGACAAAAGAAAAAAAAAAGAAAAAAAAAACGCTGCTTCGCCCTAGTAGTGCCAATTCTGAAGGAAGTGCGGAGTTGGGCAGCCTTCCTTGTTTCTCTTCGGCTTTCTCTTTCATTCCTCTTCTCTTTCTTTCTTTTTTTCGGTTTCCTTTCTCTCTGTTTCTTTCTCAATGTTTACTGATTTCTTCCTCTCTCTGTATTTATTTTTTTCCCTTTCTTGCTTTTTCTATTCTTCCTATCCCGAAGAACAAGAGGAAGAAGACCTCCTTGGCGCGAGCGTGCGCTCAATATGCGACAGATGGCTATACTATTCGTGGTTTTTCCTGCGTTACGCCAAGCTACGACAGCATATGATGACAGCATGCGACGACTGCATACGACAGCCCGGTCCCTTAAATTGCTCCGCACTTAAAGCACTTATGCGCGCATTCCCGGGCAAGACGCGATACCTATCAGTCAGTTGCGCGTGATGGTGAACGTGAGAGATAACTGGTCACTCTCTTGAGTTCACTGTTGTGTTTTCACGTCGTGTCTTTTTAACATGAATACCTACCAACTAGCTCAGCTATCGGTTATTGTAAGTGTTTCATTGCCTTTACTTCTCTATTTATTTATCGACTTAAAAAAAACTTATCTATTTGATTTATCTATGCACAATAGTAGTCCCGAGACTCCACGAATATGCCATCCAGTGAGTTGGGTCGTCTCCCTTTAGGGCTGTAGGACGCCGCAGCGTTGAGGTCAGACAATACTCTTGAGACTTCTGGAGGAAAGAAACATATATACGACAACTTCCGGGGAGCTATCCTCGATGTGTCCATCTGAAGAAGATGTCCACAGTCCGTTTCGGCAGAGCGCATTCAGTTACTCGAAAACGCCGTTGGCCGTGATGTTTGCTTTTGACCACGTCGATGCGTCCACCGCGATGGTGTAGCGGTTACGGTGCTCGACTGCTGACCCGAAGGTCGCGGGTTCGATCCCGGCCGCGGCGGTCGCAATTCGATGGAGGCGAAATGTTTGTGTACTGTGCGATGTTAGCGCACGTTAGAGAACACCACATGGTCAAAATTTCCAGAGCCTTCGACTACGGCGTCCCTCAATCATACCGCGGTTTTGGGAAGTTAAACCCCATATATATATATATATATATATATATATATATATATATATATATATATATATATATATATATATATATATATATATATATATATATATCCGAACCCGCCAGCACATTCGCAGCGTAAGAAGAAAGTGGACGAAATTTACAGGAACAGGAACTTTTCCAGTCTGATCTTGCTTATGATGTGTTCCAGATGTTTGAGAACCATGCAGGGAATGCGCACCGACCTTCGCAGGTGCGTTAGACGGGCGGCCGCATTTAACCTAATTCGATGGCTTACGCAATCAGAATTTGTGCACAGCTTCCGAGATGTACGCCCAAAAGCGGAAGTCTGGGCGCTGCGTTCGTTGCGTTGAAGGGCATTCCGTCCCTTTCATTAGTGTCTAGAGTAGTGAAAGCTTTGTGACATCAAAATGACGTTCCGGATCCGGAAACAGAGAGCGCACTGGTCACCGAACTCTAGCCAATCAGCTGCAGCGGAAATGGACACTCCACTAGGGGGGACACATCGAGAATAACTCCCCAGCCATAAAAAATGAAACAGGAGCATGCTGGAAACTTTGACCAGAGCTTGGAGCGCAAGGGGGGAGCGGCGTCGGAGGCGGTTGGTCTGTGGACGTGAAGCGCGCTCGCTCGTGAATTTTCTTTTTATTTACACATGAGCTCGCCAAGAAAAATGAAAACAAACAAGATCATGATGGGAGTTGTGACACGAGCCCGAAGTGGAAGTGGCTTCAGAGGAGGTTGGCTTGGATGCTAGGCGTGCTCTCTACTATTTTAACACAAAAGTATTTTGTGGCGGGGTCCACCAAGACTTCAGTGACGTATTTTCGTCACGGAAATCACATCGACAAAATACACATGATCAGAAGACAAAAAAAAAAACAAACATGGTTGATCCCTCCGTCATAGGAATCGGTATAACACGAAAGTGAAATGTTTCCTTACAGAAGTAGTTGAATGTTTATTGTACATTGATATGAAAGCGCTTGCACAATGCCTATTGGTGTTTGACAGTTATCCACGTTGACGCTTGGTGGTACATCTGTATCCCGACGACTAACGTCCATGAGCTATGATTAAACAAACCCTTGTTTTCATATAGGCTTGTGGTAGCTGTACGGTGAGAGCGGAATCGGAGGAAGCGGTGTGACAGCCAGAAGAGCGTCACTGATTGGACGCCGTATTCTGGCTAAGGTCGCCTACTTGCGGCATGTTAGAGTTATTGAACACCACTGACCGACCAGAGGGAAACGCAACGCGCGTCGTGTCTTCTCAGTTGGTAGGCTGCGATTTTTCGCGGGGCGAGTGTTGGGAAAGCGGAGTTACGGCCACGCTAAGCACTCGTGCGTCGCATAGCTACCATTGGTATGGATGGATGCAACGAGCGACGCCGACGTTCGGTCGTTGCACCTCGCAGTGTGTTAAGGTCGCCACCTGGCAGTGTGTTAATGCGTCGGCAAAATTGCAGATTCCCGATTCAAAACGCGCCGAATGGGATGGACGCTTAGAAATGGCGCTCTGAAGAAACTAATTGCGGCTTTCACAGTTATGATGCATTACTTCACTTCACCAAGAGCACACTAAGAGGACAGTGGTAGATATAAAAGGCGCGTTTGTAATACCTACATAGTATGTGACCGTGGCGCAGTGGATAGTGTGCCCGGCATCTCTTCTTGTGGACCATGATGTCATATGTTCGACTCCCGGTGACGGAACTTTTTACAGCGAAAGCTGTATATGGCTAGGAGAAACGAAAAACCGCTCGGCATCTGTGTCACGAGCGGTCTCCATTGGCTGTGCTATCAGTTACGTCATTCTGAGCGTCGTACCCAAGCTTGGGTACGACGCTTGCAGGGTCAAACGCTTGCAGCAACGGCACGCCGAAGAAGCGGCGTTGCGGGGAGAACAGCGTCGACGTGATGATTGCGGGAGCGCGTTCGCCGGGGCGAACGCCCGCTTTCGGCGAGAGTTTCTCCAGCGGCACTTTGGCTTCGGCTGCAACGTCTGTGACCGCCTGTGGTTCGACCACAACCTGGCAACGATAATTGTGGAAGGCTTCAGTGCAGCGTCGGGTTGAACTGGTTGAACCCACTGCTAAACACCGGGGCCACTCTACCGGGGCCGCACATTTCAGCTTCGCTGTTTAACCATTTGTACGGAGTGCTTGGGCGGTGATTTTTTTTCTTTGTCTTGTGATCATGTGTATTTTTTCGACGTCATTTCCGTGACGAAAATACGTCACTGAAATCTTGGTGGACCTCGGCATAAAACGCTTTCGTGTTAAAATTTCCGCCAACGGGAGTCGAACCCATGACCTCTTGGTCAGCGACAAGCGATGCCGGGCACGCTTTCCACTGCGCCACAGTCACATACTCTCTCGGTTGTACAAATGCGCCTTTTATATCTACCACTGTCCTTTAGCAGTGCTCTTGTTTAAGTGAAGTAATGCATTATGACCGTGCAATCCACGATTAGTTCCTTCAAAGCATCGTTTCTATGCGTCCGTCCCATTCGGCGCGTTTCGAATAGGAAAAGTACAATTTTGTCGATGCATTATTACATTGCCAGGTGGCAACGTTACCCCCAGCGTCGGCCTCGCTCATAGCATCCATCCATACCGAAAAAAGCTCTGCGACTCGCTAGTGCTTCTCGTGGCCGCGTTCCCAACTTACGCTCGCCCCGGAAAAATTGCAGCCGGCCAACGGGAAAGACCCGACGCGCGTTGCTTTTCCCTCTGCTCGGGCAGTGGGGTTCAATAACTCTAACATGCCAGGCGTTCGCGACCTTAGCCTAAGTTCGGCGTCCACTCAGTGACACTCCTCTGGGTGTCACACCACTTTCTCTCATTCCGCTCTTACCGTACAGTTACCAGAAGCATCTATGATCCCAAGGGTTTGTTTTAATCATTGATCATGGACGTTAGTCGTAGGGATACAGATGTACCACCAAGTGTCAACGCGAATGCATCCACGTGAAGCGGTGCTATAACTGTCAAACACCAATAGACATTGGGCAAGCTCTATTTTATCAATATAGAGAAAACATTCAACTACCGCTGTAAGGACACGTTTCACTTTCGTGTTATACCGATTCCTATGACGGAGGGATCAGCCATGTTTTTTTCCGTCTATGGTTGAAGCGCATTCCGTTCCTCTAATTTGAGTCAAGAGGTGTGAAAACTTCGTGACGTCATAATGACGTTGAAGAGGACGATTCCGAAAGAGAGGGCGCGCTGCTGGCCGAGCTTCCTCCAATCAGCGGTGGCTGAAATGGAGAGTCCATTACACCGACACACCGAGAGAAGCTTGCCAAGTGAAGCGATGTATTTTATGCCCCGATTCCCCGTACGGGTTAAAATGAAAGACTACCGGCGGCGCGCCGAAATTATTGCCCGGCGGCGGCGGCGGCGTGGCCACTCTGGGAAATTTCGGCGGCGGCGCAATCGGCGTGATCAAAAACAGGCAGCGGCGGCGGCGCGGCGCGGCGGCGCACAGCTCTACTTTAGATAGCCGACTTAAGCTGTGCTTCGGAACTCTGTGGAAAGTTTTCGCCATAACCGTTGGCTTCCCCGTCAATCGGTCGCATGCAGCTCAGCGCCGTTCGTGGCGGCGGCCCCCGCGTTCGCTCGTTGTGCCTCTGCCGCTCGATCCGGGAACTTTGTGAAAATTTGTCGACATTACCGTCGGCTTCCGCGGCGCTCGCTCGAAAGCAGCTCAGTGCCGTTCGTGGCGGCGGTTCCGCGTTCGCTCGCTCCTCTGTTCGAGGTTCGCTGGCGGCAGAAGCTCCGCGTTCGGCCCCGCGTTCGCTTGCTGGAGCTGTATACGACGCCGCTCGCAGAGAACTCGCCGACTCGTTGGCGGCCTCGGCGGTCGCGGCGCATGATGGCTGCGGCTGCCGCACTTGAGCTGTTGCGCTATGTGACTCGAAATGCGTTTTCGATTATGTATGACATCGCGGTGGAAATATTTGCATGCCATATTTTAGACGTGCGTATTTATTTCACATTGCACGTATTTGCCATGTGCGTGTATCTTCCTCACTGTCACATGTGACTTAACTGTTTGCAATCTTTTGTGCAGACGTTGTCCACTGCGTGCAGAAGGCTGCTTGCGCTTGTGCGTGCAATGCCAATCATCTGTCGCTTCCGTTGGAGCAGCTTGACCAAGACGACGGTACGAGATATGACAACGCGGCTGGACCTGAATTTGACATCTGGCAGCGAATTCACTGAAAGAATGCAGAAACTTAATATGTATATGGAAAAATAAAACATTTCATTGTCCCGCTTTTGTCTTTCGTTGTTGCAGTGACTGCGAAAGCAGTGAAACAAGCATGACTAAATATTTTTTTCGCGTGTTCTTTTCTGCGCCATTTGTTGCTCACTGCGGAGAAAAAACACGCGAGAAAAAGTATTAAGCCTTGCAGAGAATAACTGTGCAAAATCATCCGTGGGGATTAACGCATCATTTGAACTGAGGATAAAAAGTTCATCCCAGTGGAGCATTTGAGTGGACCAACCGTTCGTCCGGTGAGGTGCAACCGTGGGGACTAACGGTTGACCGGTAAAGGGTAAATGTGAGGACGAAATGTTAGTCCATTGAGGTACAACTGTGGGGGGACTAACGGTTGCCCGCGAAGGTGTAAATGTGAGGACTAAATGTTAGTCCCTTGAGAGGACTAACTGTTAGACCCGTGCCGTTAGTCCTTAAAGGGACTAATGGTTGTGGCAGCCCCATTAGTCCCCAAGAGGACAAACGCCACACCCTTTTAACACCCTTTTGCTTTTGAGTGTAGGTGGAAATCTTGAAGTAGACGTCGCGCAAGGTGACAAATGCAGACAAACGTGCTGCAACATACCTTACCAATTAACCAACCATGCGCTGGAGACAGTAAACGAATCCATTATGCCAGCAGTTGTGGCCATGGTTGTCCAACCTCAGTGGTTGACATAGGCTTATCCATGACGGTATTTTGGAGCGCGAAAACAGACGATACACGAGAAGGACTGAACAGGACGAGCGCTCACTTCAAACTACAGTTTATTCACAGAAGATGGCCAAGTTTTATCATACACCAAAGGCAACAAAAAACGGAGAAACGCATGCGTGAAACCACAATCCAACAACCGAAGAACAGCTATCACCTCCCAGTTAAAAATGATAACAGAAACCCAAAACCACACAACTACCTCCTGCGCATGAGGTTCACAAGATAGAGTAGCAACAAAAGGGGGGAGAAAACGACCGTGGTCATGCCAAGCGTGCGCATGGCTGCCGCTGGTTTGATCCCGGCGCCAAAGACTTATCTAGATAAGCCACTTCACTGGTTAGTAGGTTAGTAGGTGCGTCAGCCAGCCGTCTATTTTCGTTTCTGTTATCATGTTTAACTGGGAGGTGATAGCTGTTCTTCGGTTGTTGGATTGTGGTTTCACGCATGCGTTTCTCCGTTTTTTGTTGCCTTTGGTGTATGATAAAACTTGGCCATCTTCTGTGAATAAACTTTACTTTGAAGTGAGCGCTCGTCCTGTTCAGTCCTTCTCGTGTATCGTCTGTTTTCGCGCTCCAAAATACCGTCATGGATCAGTACAAACTCGCCCAAATATCCGTGCTTCTAGACATAAGCTTAGCCAAGGGGTTTGGGGTGTGTGTTCAAGTCTCCCGCTCCCGACGTTTTCAAATTTTGCATGTGTATACGTATATACTCGCACACATGCAAGCACACGCACGAACGCGTAGGCCTGCGCAGGAGGGGGGGCAGGGGGGCGCCTCCTATAATCATCTGAAGAGGGGCGCCAATTCGGCCCCATACATTTACTCAGGAGACTCCTTAACGCCATTTTCTGATGCGCGAGGTTATGGCCACGCATGCTTCGTGAAGACAATCGAGACCGAGGACCCTTAATGGTGTATTAGGAGAACTGTTTATTTCCCACCTTTACTACCGGAAAGCCGGGGACTTATCTGAC
>JALIZH010011642.1:0-44474 GCA_030522465.1 Rhipicephalus appendiculatus | reverse complement strand
TAAGAGTGAACAATGGGGGGAAGTAATGCCATGGGAACGGGAAATGTACCGAATGGATTCCCGCAATTCTCAGGTTCCGGCATCCGGACAAATGGGAATGCCGAAGGAAACTTTCATACGGACGAACGGAGTGCGAATTAGATTTTCGCAGCGGCCAGACTTGGTTGCGCCGGAAAGTGGGAACAATGTGATAAGGACGAATAACATTGCTGGCGGATTCCCAGATAGACTGGGCTTTGGTCTCGACAAGATTACGAACAGTGTTGGGGCACAGGTAAGTGACTGTGGCTGACTTACTTTTTTTTCTTTTCTCTCTTTTCCTACTGTGAAACCATGCTGATGAATCTCTACCGACTAGCTACTTTAATTTTCTGTCGCCGTGGAGGGAGCCTAATCGTCTCTGCTGGCGTTCTAAATAAAGTTGTTCTCTCTCTCTGAACCCGTAGCACAAGTTAGCGCCACGTCCCGCTCTGTGACTTTATCGCCATAATTTGCCAACAACAACCGGCTACGCAATATTTACGTCAGTGCGTATGCGTAATGGAAGGCAGTAGACCGATGAATAGATAATCCAGCACTTTTTCACTCATTAAGTCAATACAATTAAAACTCACACGTAGACTCCAGAAAATTATGACAGCTTCACGCTAGTGGTGCCAAGCCTGAAGGAAAGCCGGAGCTAGGTGGCCTTCCTTGTTTCTTTTTATTTTAACGAGATAGCGTAAAGAGATCGCTTCGCAGAAATTCCGGTGTTAGCGGCATCAGCGGTGGCGTCTTTGGTTGTGAGCGAAAAAGGAGCGTTTGCCATGAGCGAAAATTTGAGGTAGATGCAAATAAATACAGGAGCCTGAGGGCGTTTGCACTTTGGCTTTACTTGCAGAACAGGTTAGGTCTCCGCCAAGATGATAATGCAGGCTAGCGATTGGGAAGGCGATAGTGTGCGTGCGTGCATATGTGTGTGTGTGTGTGTGTGTGTGTGTGCGTGTATGCATGTGTGCGTGTATGCGTGTGCGTGCGGGCGCGCGCGCGTGTGTGCGTGCGTGCGTGTGTGCATACAGATATCGCTGTCACGTTCAAATCTGAAATGTGAAGTTTAAACGCGTAATTCGAAGGTTGTGTGTTTTGATCCCACCGACAGAAAGGGGGGATTTTCCGTCCCCTTTAATTCTTTCAATTCAAATGATAATCATGACATTGCACATAAGAAACTACAAGTAATGTCCCCTATGCTTTCCTTGGCCTAATTGTCGGTTTAATTAGTTAATAAGGCAGAAAACGATCCCTTCGGACAATTCCCCTACTTTCGTATATTCATATAGGGCCCGTAAGGAGATTTATATAGGGTCTGCTATATTTACATGAGATAACTGGACCCAAGAATTATAAAATACAATATAATCCTTATAGTGTATAAATATAAATTCGTACAGATATGATATATGTAAATAAGAAATTTCGATGTGTTTGACAAATGAACAAATAACTAAACCAGTAAGACAATCCCTACATGAGCGCTAAAATATGTAACTGTATCAAATTGAAAGCATTTTCGAAGTGTTGCATTTCTAATAACCGCGAAAATTCTGCTGTGTCACTTATTTGTTCCTTTCTTGCCTTTTGGAATACAAAAGCTTCGGCTTGGAAAGTAGAGCTGGCGCTTCTGCGCATGCATGCCGCGTTATTGTGTCATTTCTCCTGAGGCTAATTCTAAAGCTAGTTAACAAAAAATGCCGTAGGAAGATACGTAGATAATTTGGATCATCAATCTGTGTGACAGATTCTGCAAGAGGAGGCCCCCATGATTCGAGAGATCGAGACGAAGATGCACGAGGGACGAGAGATGGAGCGCAACCTGACGGCCATTCGCGATGCCATCCGCCAGGAGATCGTCGGCGCCAGAGGGATCAGCGTCATACGGAGGATCAAGATGAAGAGGCAGCTAGGAGAGCTGGAGTTTCGCATCAGGGAACTGCACGGGAAGTAAGTCCATCTTACGTCCGCACAGAACTGGTGCCACGACGTCTTCGAAGACTAAACAAATAGAGATTGTAACGATGAGGGTGAGAATTAAACTTCATTGTATGATGGAATGGATTTATTTACATGGTGAGATAGGTGCTAGATGCTTGTAGAGCAGCGCGAGGGACAGGATGGTCAGCCCCAAAACGATTCGCTGCTAGCGAGTACTTCTGCCTCCTCTTCTTCTTGGCTCCAGCCAACTCCTGTAGTGTGACAATATATCAATTCGTTTATTCAAAGCCAATCAAATGCAGGCGCGGAACTGACAGATGGAAACAATAGAACTCACAGGGTGTATTATGCATCGGCCTCAGTCGACGCGAAGGCGAAAGCCTTTTTCTTTGTCTTCTAAATGGATGAATTGAACGTGCCGCACCACCCTCCGAAGGCTTTCCACAACTAACGTGGTTTCGCAATGAATACAGGATCAGAGGCTTTGCAAGCTTCTGCACCTCACCTTGTTTTGTACTGCCTCTGGGATCGGCCCATCTTTGACCAAGCAATGACGTCGTGCGCTGACGTCACCACGTGACGGCAATGTGATGTCATGATGACGCCACAAATTTTGAAGCCGGTCAGTTTCCGCATTTGATTAGGTATCAAAGGCCTGAAACTGTGCTGTAGAGGTTGTATCAATAGGAATAAGCACCTCAAACAGGCTGGCCGCCATTGCGATAGGTGGACCTATTTTAATAAAAGGCGCTTGGTGTCCACCAATTGACTTGACATCAATGAAGTCAGTGAATTTTATACGAAACATGACGGCGACGGCGCAAATGCGCCTCGAGTGCCCATAGAATTGCTATCGCATTTTTAAATCTGGTCTACAGCCGGTGTCGTTAAGAACAGTTCACATAACTTTACATATTTGTCCCATTTTCTGCTTGTATGAATGCATTCGCAGAGCTTGAAAACGTGCCATAGTCTTCATCAGTACCTGTCATTACCAGTGTTAGGGGAATGCCCGGAACGAGCTTCGAAAAGTGAAGCCCAAACAGGGTCAAGCCGCTTGGGCAGCTGGGATCGGTAGTCTGCGATGTGTCTTCGTTTTAAGAGTTGCGCGCGGCTCCACCAAAGTGGTGCAGAGGCAGAATGCCCGCTTTCCACTCAAAAGGCCCGGGTTCGAGTCGCGGCTGTAGACAGACAGACAAAGAACTTTAATGAAGTCCTGGAGGACTAGCCGGGAAGGACTCGCTGGGGCCCTGGGCTCGCCTCTGGCTGCTCCCATGTCGGAATCGGGTGGCCATGCGTCTCCGCTCTTTCACGAGATGTTGAGTTTTTATTGTAATTTCTAGTAGCTATATTGTTTTTATTTGTTTCTTAAAACTAGCTTCAGTTGTTACGTATTGCCGCAGAAAGTAACTTGAAATGTGAAGTAAAATAGAAGAAATTTGACAGTGTGAGTAATTATTTGTAGCGCCACCGCACGGAATTCACTGAAAACGTAAAGTACGGCTCTGAGATCTTTGCGAATACGAGAAATATCGGAGGCCATACTTTAGGTGTTTTTTTTTTTTTTGGAATGCCGTGCAGCGGTGCTGCTAATAATCTCGCTCACTGTCGAATTTCTTCTGTTTTACCTCACAGTTCAAGTTACTTTTTGCAGCAATACCTAGCAATACCTACCAACTGAAGCTAGTTTTAAAAAAGAATGAAAAACAATGCAAGTCTAAAAAGCTAGACTAAAAATAAAACCTGTCCGCCGTGGTGGAGCAGTGGTTACGGCGCTCGGTTGCTGACCCGAAGGCTGCGGGTTCGATCCCGGCCACGGCGGTCGCATTTCGATGGAGGCGAAATGGTAGAGGCCCGTGTACTGTGCGATGTCAGTGTGCGTTAAAGAACACCAGATGGTCGAAATTTCCGGAGCCCTCCACTATGGCGTCTCTCATAATCATATCTTGGTTTTGGGACGTTAAACCCCAGATATTATTATTATTAAAAAATAAAATCTCAACATCTACAGCTGCGATTCGAACCAGGGCCTTTCGAGTGGGAAGCGGGCATTCTACCTCTGCACCACTTCGAAGGAGCCGCGCGCAACTCTTAAAACGACGACAGATTGCAGACTACCGATCGCAGCTCCCCAAGCGGCTTGGCCCTGTTTGCGCTTCACTTTCTGTGCATTGGTGCGGCGGCCGTTCCGAGCACTCCCCTGTTCTAGTACACTCCAACAGTGTGCCACACAATGCGCGCTCTCCGCCATCGACGCAGGAACCAAGAAGGTGAAGCAAGGTTCCGAGCATTCGTCAGCGGCGTCGCATCGGGTGAGATCAGGGACCGACGCAGCGCCCGCTCGGTGTTGGACAACATATTCAACTTCTACGGCACAATCGTCTCCCGAATCGTCATGATATGCCGAGGCATCACAGGAGGCATCATCAACATTTACAAGCGCATCGCTCTGGGCGTGGGAGGTGTCATCCACAGGCTCCTGGCATTGAAGCTGCGACCGCTAGAGGCCGGCATCAACATCATATCCGGAATCTAGATGCCTGTGAGCAATTAAAAAATACGACACGAGTACAATGACAGTGTCTACCATTCGTTTCGTTAAACCGTCTCAAGGAAATACAAAATGTGCAATGATACGAAATGTATTCAGTTCAAGGATCTGCCTTTTGAGACCGAATCAAACAGAAGCTTAATGGTGCCAGAAACGAATATAATCGAATATTGATTGATTTTTAAATAGTATTCAAATGCCAATGTGGACTTTTACCGTTATTGTAATTTTCACATCTTCATACATTCACTAAGCTAAAAAATTCGGTAGATCCGACGCACTCTGGTAATCGGTTTTATGTGAAGCAATCAGCGAGGAGCTGTCTATGCTGCATTTTATTTATTTTTTTTGCTAGGAGTAAAGCGTTACCAGGTATATCGATGCGTTTTTGTGAATGAAGTAGATGTTTGCATATTGCGTGCTTATCAGGCATGCCAAGTACACTGACATTTAAAGGATAACGTATGGTTTGCCGCAACGTCAGCACTAATGTTAGAGAACAGAGGTCAGTTTCATTAAAAAGAAGTGCACGCTACGGTGCATTGATTCGGGATCAAGCAACCCTTGAATATAGCTTGCTTGGTCATAAGAGTACATATGTAATGGTAATTCTGCTAACATTTGAACGAGAATTTATGGTAAGCCGACATGACGTCTGTATCATAGGAGTACATAAGTAGTGTTTATTACTTTGTTATAAAATTAGATAGCCAGCACTGCAACCACAATTAACATTGCACCAGAAGGACTCTTGCATAGGGGCAGCTTCCCTGGTACAGACCTTACTAAGGGAGCCTTGGGAGGCCGTTCTCGCTCGAGCCGACTTGGAGACCCAGCAGGGTCTCTTGGATCAGGCTGAGCGTACAGCAACGGCCACTGGAGTCCTGGACTAGGGACTAGACCTGTGCGCCGGACCCCAAATCGCCGGCGGCGGCGCGCCGGTGTTTCCACCTCCGGCGGCGGCGCGTCAACGGCGCGGGGTTCATCGGATCGGCGGCGGCGCGGCGCGGGGGGGGGGGGGGGTAGAATCATAATTCAAGAGTTTATGGGGATACATGTTTGTCCCTTGAATTTTGAGGAAAAAAAATCTGTCTCCCCGTAAGGGCGAAGCAGTAAATGCGATAGCAACATGTAATGGTATGACGAACTAAGGCTAGCAGCTAACCATCCGATCTCGCGAAACTGCAACGCACTGGTGTATGGGAAAACGGCCGCTCGCGGGATAGAAGTGGTTTTCATGCAGTTTGTCGTATGAGTGGTCACAGCACGAAGCGGTGAGATGATAGCACGTAGAAGGGTATACGAGACGCGTTTGCTGATGCCTGCCGAAATTGCGCGCGCACCAGCGCTTGCGACCACGCCCTTGTAGTCCAAGTTCACAGGTGCGGATATCGAGCCACGCAGCAACCCCCCCCCCCCCCCCCCCCACTTTACTCCGCCGTCCCTTCATGTTCTTTCATCCAATGAAAGATGGACAAGGCTTCCTTTCTTGTTGAGGAACAACCGACGGCAGGCCTCGCACGTGGTGTGATGGTATCGCATGCGCCCTACGTGCGATGGAGATGGGCAGCTTGTATCATCTATGCTTCAGCCGCGTTCCTCGCTACCGCTCGCGAGCTTTTACTAGCGGGTAGAGCATACGATGAGCGTAGAAAAGTTATAGATGTGGGCTTTATACGGAAAAAGATGGCGACAATGAAAACCTGCACAGAGTGTCGATAATTTTTATCGCAATAAAAAAAATATACAGTAACCGTGGAAGCGGGTTCGCCTATTTTTTGGAGAGCTGCATCGTCTTCCCTGTAAAGAGTCCGTCCATTGGAAGAATCAAATAATCCGGTTCCTCTTCCATTCGTTCCCTTCCATATCTCCTTGACAATTATTTCTTCATAAAGCACGTGTACAATGGGAGCACTAAGCGTTGAGCCCATCACAATTTCGAGCTTGTCGGCTGCACACTCTTATTTCGCCTTGCGTAATCGGAAACTCACAAAACAGTGCGAAATAAGTTCATCGCGCACGGTAATCACGCGAGGTGAGGAAGAACGGGTGGGCGAATGCATGGCAAAGCAGGGTAGTAGACAATCCACAACTGATATTTCTCGTATATGGACCAATCGAGAATATGTGCCCTAACCATGTAACGTGAATCACCGATCTGGCGTTGCGAAGAGCGCCAAAAAAAACGAAAAAAAAAACGATAAAGGCCAAGAAAGAATAACGCGCTCTATTTTATGTTTCCAGAGGCTGCTTTGGGGTCCTTAAAAGGACAGGGCGTGCAAACAAGGACAAGAGAGTTGTCAAGACACCGCGAAAGCCGCTAGCTGAAAAATAGTACAGCGGTGGAAAAGCAGGTAGACAAAAGAAAAAAAAAGAAAAAAAAAACGCTGCTTCGCCCTAGTAGTGCCAATTCTGAAGGAAGTGCGGAGTTGGGCAGCCTTCCTTGTTTCTCTTCGGCTTTCTCTTTCATTGCTCTTCTCTTTCTTTCTTTTTTTTTCGGTTTCCTTTCTCTCTGTTTCTTTCTCAATGTTTACTGATTTCTTCCTCTCTCTGTATTTATTTTTTTCCCTTTCTTGCTTTTTTCTATTCTTCCTATCCCGAAGAACAAGAGGAAGAAGACCTCCTTGGCGCGAGCGTGCGCTCAATATGCGACAGATGGCTATACTATTCGTGGTTTTTCCTGCGTTACGCCAAGCTACGACAGCATATGATGACAGCATGCGACGACTGCATACGACAGCCCGGTCCCTTAAATTGCTCCGCACTTAAAGCACTTATGCGCGCATTCCCGGGCAAGACGCGATACCTATCAGTCAGCTGCGCGTGATGGTGAACGTGAGAGATAACTGGTCACTCTCTTGAGTTCACTCTTGTGTTTTCACGTCGTGTCTTTTTAACATGAATACCTACCAACTAGCTCAGCTATCCGTTATTGTAAGTGTTTCATTGCCTTTACTTCTCTATTTATTTATCGACTTAAAAAAACTTATCTATTTGATTTATCTATGCACAATAGTAGTCCCGAGACTCCACGAATATGCCATCCAGTGAGTTGGGTCGTCTCCCTTTAGGGCTGTAGGACGCCGCAGCGTTGAGGTCAGACAATACTCTTGAGACTTCTGGAGGAAAGAAACATATATACGACAACTTCCGGGGAGCTATCCTCGATGTGTCCATCTGAAGAAGATGTCCACAGTCCGTTTCGGCAGAGCGCATTCAGTTACTCGAAAACGCCGTTGGCCGTGATGTTTGCTTTTGACCACGTCGATGCGTCCACCGCGGTGGTGTAGCGGTTACGGTGCTCGACTGCTGACCCGAAGGTCGCGGGTTCGATCCCGGCCGCGGCGGTCGCAATTCGATGGAGGCGAAATGTTTGCGTACTGTGCGATGTTAGCGCACGTTAGAGAACACCACATGGTCAAAATTTCCAGAGCCTTCGACTACGGCGTCCCTCAATCATACCGCGGTTTTGGGAAGTTAAACCCCCACATATATATATATATATATATATATATATATATATATATATATATATATATATATATATATATATATAGGTCGCAGGTTCGGATCCTGCCGGTGGCAAGTTATCTTTTCGTCCACTCTCATTTCTTCACATTTACATTACAATTACTTCTAATAGCTTCCCCTATACTTTCCTTGGCATCTTTGTCTGTTAGTTCTCATTAATACTATGTTTAACAAAGCAAACGAGCCCTTAAGTTTACAATTCCTTCCTTCATTCATAACGAGGGTCTCGTTCTGGCAGACTTGATGCCTTCAGGTGGTATGCGAGGGATTACTAGTCAGCTGCCCTCTCATAATAAGATCACGTACTACGTGACGCCCACAGGCAAAAAAGAGTGTTCCACACTCGCCGTAATGGCAACAGGCGGCGCTGACTGACGCTCCCACGTTTAAGTACACATATATACCCCATAAAGTGGACGAGGAGATGACCGCCACCGTAGCTCAGTGGTAGAGCATCGGACGCGTTATTCGAAGGTCGCAGGTTCGGATCCTGCCGGTGGCAAGTTATCTTTTCGTCCACTCTCATTTCTTCACATTTACATTACAATTACTTCTAATAGCTTCCCCTATACTTTCCTTGGCATCTTTGTCTGTTAGTTCTCATTAATACTATGTTTAACAAAGCAAACGAGCCCTTAAGTTTACAATTCCTTCCTTCATTCATAACGAGGGTCTCGTTCTGGCAGACTTGATGCCTTCAGGTGGTATGCGAGGGATTACTAGTCAGCTGCCCTCTCATAATAAGATCACGTACTACGTGACGCCCACAGGCAAAAAAGAGTGTTCCACACTCGCCGTAATGGCAACAGGCGGCGCTGACTGACGCTCCCACGTTTAAGTACACATATATACCCCATAAAGTGGACGAGGAGATGACCGCCACCGTAGCTCAGTGGTAGAGCATCGGACGCGTTATTCGAAGGTCGCAGGTTCGGATCCTGCCGGTGGCAAGTTATCTTTTCGTCCACTCTCATTTCTTCACATTTACATTACAATTACTTCTAATAGCTTCCCCTATACTTTCCTTGGTATCTTTGTCTGTTAGTTCTCATTAATACTATGTTTAACAAAGCAAACGAGCCCTTAAGTTTACAATTCCTTCCTTCATTCATAACGAGGGTCTCGTTCTGGCAGACTTGATGCCTTCAGGTGGTATGCGAGGGATTACTAGTCAGCTGCCCTCTCATAATAAGATCACGTACTACGTGACGCCCACAGGCAAAAAAGAGTGTTCCACACTCGCCGTAATGGCAACAGGCGGCGCTGACTGACGCTCCCACGTTTAAGTACACATATATACCCCATAAAGTGGACGAGGAGATGACCGCCACCGTAGCTCAGTGGTAGAGCATCGGACGCGTTATTCGAAGGTCGCAGGTTCGGATCCTGCCGGTGGCAAGTTATCTTTTCGTCCACTCTCATTTCTTCACATTTACATTACAATTACTTCTAATAGCTTCCCCTATACTTTCCTTGGCATCTTTGTCTGTTAGTTCTCATTAATACTATGTTTAACAAAGCAAACGAGCCCTTAAGTTTACAATTCCTTCCTTCGTATATATATATATCCGAACCCGCCAGCACATTCGCAGCGTAAGAAGAAAGTGGACGAAATTTACAGGAACAGGAACTTTTCCAGTGTGATCTTGCTTATGATGTGTTCCAGATGTTTGAGAACCATGCAGGGAATGCGTACCGACCTTCGCAGGTGCGTTAGACGGGCGGCCGCATTTAACCTAATTCGATGGCTTACACAATCAGAATTTGTGCACAGCTTCCGAGATGTACGCCCAAAAGCGGAAGTCTGGGCGCTGCGTTCGTTGCGTTGAAGCGCATTCCGTCCCTTTCATTAGTGTCTAGAGTAGTGAAAGCTTTGTGACATCAAAATGACGTTCCGGATCCGGAAACAGAGAGCGCACTGGTCACCGAACTCTAGCCAATCAGCTGCAGCGGAAATGGACACTCCACTAGGGGGGACACATCGAGAATAACTCCCCAGCCATAAAAAATGAAACAGGAGCATGCTGGAAACTTTGACCAGAGCTTGGAGCGCAAGGGGGGAGTGGCGTCGGAGGCGGTTGGTCTGTGGACGTGAAGCGCGCTCGCTCGTGAATTTTCTTTTATTTACACATGAGCTCGCCAAGAAAAATGAAAACAAACAAGATCATGATGGGAGTTGTGACACGAGCCCGAAGTGGAAGTGGCTTCATAGGAGGTTGGCTTGGATGCTAGGCGTGCTCTCTACTATTTTAACACAAAAGTGTTTTGTGGCGGGGTCCACCAAGACTTCAGTGACGTATTTTCGTCACGGAAATGACATCGACAAAATACACATGATCAGAAGACAAAAAACAAACAAACATGGTTGATCCCTCCGTCATAGGAATCGGTATAACACGAAAGTGAAATGTTTCCTTACAGAAGTAGTTGAATGTTTATTGTACATTGATATGAAAGCGCTTGCACAATGCCTATTGGTGTTTGACAGTTATCCACGTTGACGCTTGGTGGTACATCTGTATCCCGACGACTAACGTCCATGAGCTATGATTAAACAAACCCTTGTTCTCATATAGGCTTGTGGTAGCTGTACGGTGAGAGCGGAATCGGAGGAAGCGGTGTGACAGCCAGAAGAGCGTCAATGATTGGACGCCGTATTCTGGCTAAGGTCGCCTACTTGCGGCATGTTAGAGTTATTGAACACCACTGCCAGACCAGAGGGAAACGCAACGCGCGTCGTGTCTTCTCAGTTGGTAGGCTGCGATTTTTCGCGGGGCGAGTGTTGGGAAAGCGGAGTTACGGCCACGCTAAGCACTCGTGCGTCGCAGAGCTACCATTGGTATGGATGGATGCAACGAGCGACGCCGACGTTCGGTCGTTGCACCTCGCAGTGTGTTAAGGTCGCCACCTGGCAGTGTGTTAATGCGTCGGCAAAATTGCAGATTGCCGATTCAAAACGCGCCGAATGGGATGGACGCGTAGAAACGGCGCTCTGAAGAAACTAATTGCGGCTTTCACAGTTATGATGCATTACTTCACTTCACCAAGAGCACACTAAGAGGACAGTGGTAGATATAAAAGGCGCGTTTGTAATACCTACATAGTATGTGACCGTGGCGCAGTGGATAGTGTGCCCGGCATCTCTTCTTGTGGACCATGATGTCATATGTTCGACTCCCGGTGACGGAACTTTTTACAGCGAAAGCTGTATATGGCTAGGAGAAACGAAAAACCGCTCGGCATCTGTGTCACGAGCGGTCTCCATTGGCTGTGCTATCAGTTACGTCATTCTGAGCGTCGTACCCAAGCTTGGGTACGACGCTTGCAGGGTCAAACGCTTGCAGCAACGGCACGCCGAAGAAGCGGCGTTGCGGGGAGAACAGCGTCGACGTGATGATTGCGGGAGCGCGTTCGCCGGGGCGAACGCCCGCTTTCGGCGAGAGTTTCTCCAGCGGCACTTTGGCTTCGGCTGCAACGTCTGTGACCGCCTGTGGTTCGACCACAACCTGGCAACGATAATTGTGGAAGGCTTCAGTGCAGCGTCGGGTTGAACTGGTTGAACCCACTGCTAAACACCGGGGCCACTCTACCGGGGCCGCACATTTCAGCTTCGCTGTTTAACCATTTGTACGGAGTGCTTGGGCGGTGATTTTTTTTCTTTGTCTTCTGATCATGTGTATTTTTTCGACGTCATTTCCGTGACGGAAATACGTCACTGAAATCTTGGTGGACCTCGGCATAAAACGCTTTCGTGTTAAAATTTCCGCCAACGGGAGTCGAACCCATGACCTCTTGGTCAGCGACAAGCGATGCCGGGCACGCTTTCCACTGCGCCACAGTCACATACTCTCTCGGTTGTACAAATGCGCCTTTTATATCTACCACTGTCCTTTAGCAGTGCTCTTGTTTAAGTGAAGTAATGCATTATGACCGTGCAATCCACGATTAGTTCCTTCAAAGCATCGTTTCTACGCGTCCGTCCCATTCGGCGCGTTTCGAATAGGAAAAGTACAATTTTGTCGATGCATTATTACATTGCCAGGTGGCAACGTTACCCCCAGCGTCGGCCTCGCTCATAGCATCCATCCATACCGAAAAAAGCTCTGCGACTCGCTAGTGCTTCTCGCGGCCGCGTTCCCAACTTACGCTCGCCCCGGAAAAATTGCAGCCGGCTAACGGGAAAGACCCGACGCGCGTTGCTTTTCACTCTGGTCGGGCAGTGGGGTTCAATAACTCTAACATGCCAGGCGTTCGCGACCTTAGCCTAAGTTCGGCGTCCACTCAGTGACACTCCTCTGGGTGTCACACCACTTTCTCTCATTCCGCTCTTACCGTACAGTTACCAGAAGCATCTATGATCCCAAGGGTTTGTTTTAATCATTGATCATGGACGTTAGTCGTAGGGATACAGATGTACCACCAAGTGTCAACGCGAATGCATCCACGTGAAGCGGTGCTATAACTGTCAAACACCAATAGACATTGGGCAAGCTCTATTTTATCAATATAGAGAAAACATTCAACTACCGCTGTAAGGACACGTTTCACTTTCGTGTTATACCGATTCCTATGACGGAGGGATCAGCCATGTTTTTTCCGTCTGTGGTTGAAGCGCATTCCGTTCCTCTAATTTGAGTCAAGAGGTGTGAAAACTTCGTGACGTCATAATGACGTTGAAGAGGACGATTCCGAAAGAGAGGGCGCGCTGCTGGCCGAGCTTCCTCCAATCAGCGGTGGCTGAAATGGAGAGTCCATTACACCGACACACCGAGAGAAGCTTGCCAAGTGAAGCGATGTATTTTATGCCCCGATTCCCCGTACGGGTTAAAATGAAAGACTACCGGCGGCGCGCCGAAATTATTGCCCGGCGGCGGCGGCGGCGTGGCCACTCTGGAAATTTCGGCGGCGGCGCAATCGGCGTGATCAAAAACAGGCAGCGGCGGCGGCGCGGCGCGGCGGCGCACAGCTCTACTAGGGACCCACCCTCGCCGCTTCCTTGTCTCTCATATTTCTTCAATAAAGTTTTGCAATCGAAAAGCAGTTTCAAGACATGCCGTGGATCTGTGGTAGATTACTTGGTTACCACGCAGAACGCCTGGGTTCGATTCCTGCTGGGATCCTCATTTTTATTGTTTGCATCCGTCGGGTCCACGCAGCTCATGCCGAACTTTCTTGACGCTCTCCCGTTTAAATTACCAATGTCTGTTCTCACCGTTCCTAGGTAGATATAAACTGTGAACCACCTGTGGCGCATAGGCGTATACCGCGGCCCATGGTTACGGGTACGTGCCACACGTGACTGGGGTGAGAGATAAAGAGAGAGCAACTTTATTGAGGTCCGTCACAGACGTAGGGGAGAGTGTCCTCCACGCCCATTCGGCTATTCCCACGTGGGGACCGACAGGTCTATTTGGTGTAGTAAAGGGTTTCATGACGTTCACTCCTGGATTACACCTTGTGAGTATCTATCTATCTATCTATCTATCTATCTATCTATCTATCTATCTATCTATCTATCTATCTATCTATCTATCTATCTATCTATCTATCTATCTATCTATCTATCTATCTATCTATCTATCTATCTATCTATCTATCTATCTATCTATCTATCTATCTATCTATCTATCTATCTATCTATCTATCTATCTATCTATCTATCTATCTATCTATCTATCTATCTATCTATCTATCTATCTATCTATTTATCTATCTATCTATCCGCCTACGTTTGGGCGCTCTCCTGGTCGTCTTCGCAACTTGACACATACCAAAGTTTGCGCGGGAGGCCATTAGTGTATGACAAGCCCGATGAACAGGTCAGTGCATCTTGCGTGAGAGACTTAACGCGTACGCAATGAAACCCTTTCCTTCAGTCACGTGGGGCACATACCCGCATACCACGATCCATAGAATGCGGGAATGAGCCACAAGTGATTGACAGTTTGTATCAAAGCAGGAACGGCGATGGCAGAACTTCAAAAAGCTTTACGCGATCGCGTTATGGAGCTTGTGAGGCAGAAAATGCGGGGCAGGCGTCGGCAGAGTTGTAAGTGAGGGGAAAAAATCGTAGCAACGGAACGATAGAAAATCACACTTGAAGCTGGAATCAAACCCACGCATTCTGCCTAGCAGTCAAGTATTCTACCACCGAGCTGCGCCAGTGCTTGAAACATCCTAAGAAAAAAACCCTATGATGGCGTCATATCGCGCCGACGTCAACTGTTGATGCTGTGTTTAAATACTAACTCCTGTGACTCGCCAAGCTATGGTCAACCATTGCACAAACCGGAGGAATACGGTGAAAACCGCTTCTGAATGAAGACACCGATGTTCGAATCAAGACACCGATGTTCGAAAGCCGTTTATTGCATCTGATGGCAGGAACACAACTGACGCGACACAGCTTGGTCGCCGCGCTTTTAACAAGATAACAGCGCCAACAAAGGATACGCGCGCATGCTCTACAGCAGGGGTCTCAAACACGCGGCCCGCGGGCCGCATGCGGCCCGCCGACCTCCCGATAGCGACCCGCGGCCCACTCATGACTCTTTTCGCCTGATATTGTTTTATTTTTTTTAGTTAGTATGTCTATTAGGAAACCATGCATGACTAGTAGTAAGCATTTTTTTCGCGAGACACCCCTTGCGGTTACCATGCGTTGATACGTAACCGTGAAACAAAACTCAGAGTCGGAGTCCAGATTTCAGTAATTTTAGAGTTCGAGATCATTATCGATATGTTGGTCGTATCCTGGCGACCAAACTTCTTCAGAAATGACCCATATATGATATATGTGAAGGGCCTCTCAAATGGCAACGTTCGATAAAATTTCTGCAATTTACTCCCCCCCCCCCTCTTGCGCTTTTGCATTTTTCACTATCATGGCACTTGAAGAGAAAATTTTCGTGAATGCGGCCCGCTGGTTGAAGTGATTTTGAGACCCCTGCTCTACAGAGTGAACAGCAAAGGGCAGATAACATCACAGACACGTTTCTCGCGATTGCAGCACACATCGTTGCACCGTAGCGTACAGTTAATTTCAATAGGACCGACACCTGTGCTCTAGTCTGAGTACCGTCGTTTCGTCGCACCATAGGATACCCCTTGGGCGTCAATGTAGTCGACGATCCTGATGAACCCACGATCAATCCCGTAGCCAGGGGGAGGGGTCATAGGAGTCCATCCCACCTCCCATGCTGCTGCTTCTTCGACTCTTCGACTGGGTACTTTCCTGAAAATGAGTATTTCCCTGAAATAGTCAAGGCCTTCAGCAAGTGTCCCTGCACCCCCCCGGAAAAAAATTTCTCGCCGCCCGCGATTTGCCTATAACTACTCAAAATGCACAAAGAAGTCGGCCGAACTCGCAACGCTTGACTCAAATGAATAAAAAAAAAAAAATGCGATAGAGGTAACTACTCGCCTACTGCTTCGTATGACATCGACTCTCAGAATGACTAGGATCTCCCGAATTTTCCCATTATTCATTTAATGATCAGACAGTCATGTTCGTCATACAGCTAAACACTCCTATGCAAATTTTGGTCAATACCAAGTTAAGGAGGCGACCCGCGAGAGCGCCCAGACGTAGGCGGCTAGATAGATAGATAGATAGATAGATAGATAGATAGATAGATAGATAGATAGATAGATAGATAGATAGATAGATAGATAGATAGATAGATAGATAGATAGATAAATAGATAGATAGATAGATAGATAGATAGATAGATAGATAGATAGATAGATAGATAGATAGATAGATAGATAGATAGATAGATAGATAGATAGATAGATAGATAGATAGATAGATAGAAACGCTCAAAGTGCCTTTGGTTGGCTAAGAAATGCTTCACACTTAAATGTATGTGGAAAAGAACTGTCCACGGATAGGGCATTTTAATTATCCTTCCCGTCGACGGTAGTATAAGCAAGCAACGATATGACAACGAATGGAGCCGACGATATTAGGATTGTGCGAGTCCTAGGGCTCAATGTAGTTCCGCTAAACCGCAGGTATTGGCTTTGCCCTGTGCCGAAAGTTCGGCTTAGACTTATGCCCAAGCTTGTAACTCACAACATGCCATGCGCGCCACTAACTCAGCTTCTTAGTACTTGTGCTTTTCTTGATTGGAACGAAGCCGCGGAAGTACACGCTTCTATGGATGCTATTGGCCTCGAGATCGAACGGAGTCGGCACCTAGCGGCGAGCGGATGAAACCCCGTAGTGTGAATGACTCCTTGCGTCATCTTCTAGCCACAACATGTTCGCATGTGTGCGAACGTCATGCACGTCCGCAGAGGGCAGCTTATAACGCTGTGTTTTAGCCCAGTATCAGATGCCAACACGATATACGCAAGCATTTCGCCTTCCGAGGTTTGTATGCACTCTAATGAGTGAGTGCATGCAAGTATCGGTATGGCGCTAGGTGTAATGACCGTATCGTCCATTCGCCCAAATCTTTTAAATGTGGACGCCGCTTCGTCGTTCGAGCACATCACATAGTGCATTTGGAGTCGTCATAAACGAAAGAACTAAATGTCGAGGGGTGAATGCAGAATTTAAGCGACATCATCTCGTGAAGTGGTGGCTATTTCAAAATCCTTTTGATACCGGAAAGCACGAGCTAGCGTCTGAAAAGGCTGGTTAGCGGTAAAGAAGACCTCCAGCCACGTAAGTCTATAGTGGTACAGACATTCTTGCAAACAGAAAGGCAGGTAGCACAAGGAGGAAGGAAGGAATACAAAAGGGAGAAGGCAGGGAGGTTAACCAGACAGCAGTCCGGTTGGCTACCCTACACTGGGGGAAAGGGAAAGGGGAGTACAAAGATGAGAGAGTAGCACAAACTTCTACCTCAGCTAATTATGCAGAAATACACGCGTTTTTTTTTCGTAGCCGCTAAAGCAAGAAGTAAATACTTAATTGGTTCAGTCACGCAACAATATTTATAATGTAGTATAGACTGAAAACAAGGTAAACACGTACAAATGAAACAAGAAAAAAGCATCGAGTGCAGCGCAAAGCTCGACTGTCACCGAAGACTAGCACGCTGCTGATTGGCAAATAGCGCTTCTCTAACACGTAATAGGAAAGTTAGGCCAGCTTCGTGCATTAATGTGGCAATGGAGGAGGTATATATCACCATTAGGCTGCAGTCAACGCGCTTTATTCGCCGACAATGGGCTCAAATCGCTCACAACGAAGCGACGCTATGTACATTTCGAGGCGTGCCGCCGACCGCGTAACCACACTAACGCGGCGACTGTGCTGCCACCTGCAGCCCGATCTCGCAGCGATATGCCTCTCTGTAGGGATGGATGAAAAATGGTTCCATGCGTTCTTAGAAAAAATGCTGCAGCTGTGGTCAAGTCGCTTCGTTTCGTTCCTACTTCTTCATTGCCTTTTTATTCCTGTTTTCTTTCTTTTTTGCGACAGGGTGTGATTTGCGACAACCTTATGAGAACTGCTAGACGACCAGGGGAGCATGCGCTTCAGTGTGAATGCGACTCCATCTTACATAGTTCGATGCAGTGGTAGATCGCAAAGCTTATGTGGAGAATACGTTATGTTGCGCTCGTAAGTGGTCGAATGAAGTTGCGTGTTCGGATGACCGTAGATGCTTGGAAGCTTTGAACCTTCGTGATGAACAACGCAGCAGGTGCGACGCTGTTCTTCCAAGTGTTTCGCACTACGTTAACCGCAACTCCGAAAGGCGCATTTGTCCAGCTGGCACAGGAAATTCGATACCTCCAGCCTCCTGACTATATAGGAAATCGTAAGGCTTAAATGACGAGTGGTATGTAAGGGAAAGACATTCCCTATTATGACTTCGAGAACCCTGGGTACAATTCTTCGCGTACCTGCATCGAACTATCAACAATGGGGACATTCGAAAATGGATACGAAGGTACGTCACTGTTCCCTCTGCCGGAACTGCATCACTCTTTTGGCTTTTCATTGCGTTCCCTCCATTCTTTCCTATTGTTACAAAACGGAGGAGACGGGATGTAAAGCGTGTGTGGAGAGAAGGTTGGGAAGATGGAGAGCAACAAAAGATAAAAGGAAAAAGAAAAGGCGTATTTCTGGTGGTTGGTATGAAATTCGCACTCTTTCGAGAAACTTTGAGCATGCCGGTGCCAGAACTTCCATCATGGCTCACAGCTCTGACATTATGTGGTGCAGTGACGATTTCTCAATCGCATCTATTGGGTAAGGATCAATCAACGCCAGTAAGGTTTGTAGGCTTTGAAGTGCACAGTTTGTTATCCCTCAAACTGCACCAATCAAGATTTCAGTAACTACAACTGAGCAAAGCACTCAAAACTAGAACGGTAAACCCTCACATGGTCATTGTTCAGTTAAGAATTCCATGCTTTTTTCGGAAATATTATTATTATATACATAATTTTATTTATCCTAAGAAATACAGATACCACATGACAATGTACGGAAACGCAAATTCCCCAAACTGGCTTGTACGGCGACCATCGTGGTTAACGGTAGCGCTTTGCGAGTTCGCACAAATGACTTAATAATGATCACATTAGCAATTATTTAGGGGTACCTGCGTAGGCACATTTTTTAAAAACGTATTATACCTTACGTGCTTCACATTACCGCACTACGTATCAACAGGTTCAACAAGGCCAGGATGTTGGCCTGCCTTACGTGTCTTGCAATACAGGTGTATAAATTCTGGGAGTAAGGCTATGCGGTATATGTATAAAGGATATATAGCAAACCTTAAACATTCTGTAATTGCAGTACAGAAGCATTAAACACAGTTCGTTTCAACGTGGTGCCAAATGCACGTGAGTCGAAGGCTTAAGACATAATTTTTTTCCTTTGTGAGAAGCTCCGAATATCTTATTTGTCTTTCAGACAACAAACAATTGTTTCTTAGTGGTCCTGCAGCAAGGAGCCATAATCAAATACCAAATGGACAGCAGCATTAAAATTTCGGCTACGCTAAATCATCTATGATAGGGATAGGTAGCTAACGCCTAGGACAGCTATTGCAAGTGTTGCATATTATTCTTTTTTTCAGATATCTTTCTACCCACACTCTTCTAGGACCTTTTTTCCCCTCCTTACCTCTCCCTGCAGAACAGTTAGCAGGCGAATACGCAAAGGCTAATTATTCTGCTTTCAATGAACACATTTCTTTCTCTCTCTTTCTCTCACCAGGAGGATTACCACCGCAGCCAGGATTAGGAATCACGACATCCGAAGGCGGCGTGGATACCAGTGTAATACGTATACCTCAAGGGCCGTCTCTTCCCACCGGAATCAACGTAGGACAAACTGTTATACAGTCGGACACATTTCGAAAGATATCCGCGCCAGGCATCAGCTCCATCACCAACAGTGCAGGGGCTCAGGTACACTGTCAAGACTTGCTACTTATTATTCCAGCGCTCGTCGAATCGTAGGTTCATACGCACTTGATAACAGGTTTCAACCGAACGAATACAAAAGGCAATGAGGCCAAGGAATGTATAAAATACATTATTTGTCTTTAACTGTAGTGTGGTAATTATGATGTACATTGAAGTGAATTAAAGTGGACAAAACGCCCTATCCTTTGGGGGGATACTAACCCACAACCTCCGAGAAGGGTTGTCTGTTCGGATCCTACCACCAAAAAGGGTGTGTTTTCACACTCACATTCATTAATTCATTTCTATATGCGTCATAATTAATACACAACACTTAAGGACAATCAATACCCCCCTATAGTATCCTTGGCCTTTTATCTGTTGGATTAATTTCGTTCCGTCTAGCAAAGAAACTGGCCCCTTGAAACAATTTCCCATCTTTTTTTATTTGCAAGAGAAAGGCTGTGCAAAAAAGAGATGTGCACGGGGAAGGGCACGGGACGTGTCTTTTTTCTTGCAGTCCTTTTCTTTCAAAATATGCATAACACACTAGTCCAACAGCAAGTTCTGCTAGAGTACCCGGCTTTCGTTAGAATAGCTTTGGATTTCATGGCATATGCCATGCCGTGTACTGGCGTTGAAACATATAAGTTACCCCCTTTTCAATATAGCCAGCAATGCTGTCATGAACACAACAAATTGTCTCGTTTGTGTCACTTATATGTTGGCTCATAGAACTTCCCAAAAAACGATGATTAGCGGCTGTTCTCTAGAGATGTGTTGCTTCCTAGGGGGGTTTTATTAAATTTTTTTAACCTCCTTGGTTGCTTCAGAACTCACTCCACCTGCTGTTGAAGTTCAACAATCACCACGAATATTTACGTACAACTGTTAACATTAATTTGGCAATTATTGTTCAGTTACATTTTAGGCGAATTAGGCTTACGTGTAGTTTCAAGCTGCGTCAGATGGGCCCGACGTGAAAGATGTTTCTGTCACCGTGATCTTCCAAACTCCGAGCACACTCTTTCGAAATCAATCAATCAATCAATCAATCAATCAATCAATCAATCAATCAATCAATCAATCAATCAATCAATCAATCAATCAATCAATCAATCAATCAATCAATCAATCAATCAATCGGTCAATCAGTTAAGGATAAAATGCACCGCCACGCTAGAATTCCTCCCCAATACCACGCACAAAGGTCGTCAAGGATGAGAGACGAATGTATGAACGCTAATCATGTAGCCATCAGGTTCATCCTACATTTTGTATGTTGCACCTAAGAACTGTTTAGTATTTCGGTTGCTTAAGCACTCGCAAAGCTAGGCATTTTGCTTTGGACTTGTCGTATGGAAGACCGTTCAAGTATGTCCAGCTAATCTAATCGATAAATCGACTCCACAGATACTGCGTGAAGAGGCTCCGGTGATCCGTGTCATCCAGACGAAGATTAACGAAGGCCGCGAGGTGGAGCACAACTTGACAGCCATCCGCGCAGCCATACATCGTGAGCTAACCAACGCGAAGGGAGTCGGAGTCTTCAGGCGCATTGAGATGAAAAGACGACTGCACGAGCTAGACACGCGTATCAACCAACTACACGGAAAGTGAGTATACGAAATGCAGGCTGCGGGGCAGTCAGTGCACGTCATACGACCTAAAGCACCACCACCACCACCACCACCATTTAAGCTATCCTTAACACGCGCTTCTTCCCTGACACCCTCTGGTTTCTTCTTGTCCCTTAAGATTGCAGCTATCAGTTTTCTTTCCGTGGCTCACTGGCGTCGCACTCAATTTAAGCTGAACCTTTTTTCGTAAGCATCAAGGTTTCTGCCCCGCGGGTAAGGCGGTAAGATGCAGCTGTTATAAGCCTTTCTCTTGTGGGATAGTCATAAGCTACCAGCGGCGTAGGCAGAAATTTTTTCCGGGGAGGGGGCAGGCAGATGTGGTCGAGTGCCATTTTGTTATCTATATGCCATGGTAAAATATATTTTTGGAGGGGGGGGGGCACGGGCCCGGTGTGCCACCCCCTGGCTACGCCACTGTAATCTACCATTAATAATCAGAGAATCGCAGCGAAATGCGCCTTCTAAACAATAAACACATAGACTAAACATATAATTGTGTGCAGGGATAATCAAATTGTCAACGTTAGCGAGCATACAAACGCTCCATGAAAACTATTCGCCTTATTAAAGGAACGATGCGCGTGAAGGCGTGCATCTGTTGCAGCTAGTGTACTTAGGCAGTGCGTGCTGTTTGATAGCGTAGTTAGAAGAGTTATTGAAGCGCGCCAGCACGCATACGAGAGGTTCTGCTCTGATACGAGCCTTAACAAGCTTGCCCAACTCGCCACCCCGATTCATGGCGCGATTCTGAAGTGGACCGTTAACAAGTACGCGCATGAATTTATAGGCGAACAAGCCGCTCCACAGTGAGCGTAACAAAAGATGACAAACAGAGTGCTTACATCCCGTCTTCGCTTATAAGCTCGTGCTGTTTTTCCCGTTCGGCCATGCACAAAATCAGCCGAATTCAACAAACTCCTATGGTACAGGAGACTGCATATAAGCGTTATATACACCGTCTTTAGTGACGTCACCATAGTTGCCAGATCCTACCGAGCTAAAAAGCAAATAATCACCACAAAAGAAGCCCTAAAGAAGAGGAGATCTGATGACTTTTTCCATTCTTGAAAATATTTTTAATTATGATAAAAAATGTCGCTCCAGTACGAAGGGAAACTGAAAAAGTCACTTTCAATTATTTTGTACAGCGAAAATATGCACGACTGTTAACGAAAGCAGATATATATACTTCATAACATTGTCTCCAGGGGGGGGGGGGGGGGGCATTCGGTTGAATGCACGTTTTCCAGTGCATGATTAACGCTGCTTGTTGATTCACCCAACGTATTTTTGACTTCAACACTCAACTACTCAAGGTCATCGACAAACGCGCTATTAGTGAACGACAAATGCGCTATTAATGAGCAGAATGAATACCAACATATTTGCTGGAGAAATCCAAATAAGCCCCCCCCCCCCTCCCCTCCAAAACAAAAACGCATCAAGCGACTGGAAAATTCTACAAGTCACTCGGCGAAAAAAGCCCAAATCCGCTTACTATGAGCGGAACCGACAACTCTGGACGTCACCTAATGAGGTCTCGCTAACAACATGTCCAGCGTTAATTAGCATTGGCTGTAAGTTATCCCCCTAAAGATAACCACCACCCAAGCAGTCTGTACAGAAGGTTAACCAGCTAAGCTGAAACGTGCAGTACCTCTGTTTACCACGAGCTGAGATCTACCGAAGTGTCCTTCGTTGTAGGCTTTCATTTCTCTGTAGCCACATTTAAGAGAAGCGTGCTTCGATCTTTGCGTTTGGTGAAGTTAGCGCGACGGATAATAAGAGCAGGGAAATGATTTTATCGATGGCGATTCACGCTGTGGTGGAGTTCATTCCTAGCTACATATGCTGACAAAACATACAGAGAAACTACTCCAAGCACCGAGACACATCGAGGTATACAGTATGCTAGCATTGTTCCTTCATTATAGTTTCTGCGTACTCACCAACGGCCACACCTCACACACACACCTCACATTCACACCTCCTAGCCCTATACAGTTCCGCTGTAATTACAGTGCAAGGACTTTGTGTGAAAACGCGGCACACTTCATTTCGGCGCAGGAACCAAGAGGCAGAGTTCAAACTCCGAACGTTTATCAGCGGCGTCCAATCGGGCAAAATCCGCGACCGGCGGCAAGCTCGATCTATCCTGGACAACATCTACCACTTCTGCGGCACGGTGGTCGCAAAGCTCGTCCTGCTCTGCAGGGGACTGGCCGGAGCCGTGATCAACGTGTACAGACGCATCATTCTGGGCCTGGCCAACGCGATCCACGGTATCTTGGGTTGAAGGTGGCCCCTTCGTAGAAGCTGGAGTCAAAGTGGCTGTCTAGCAGTTACACGATCGCAATAAATTTGTACACAACGGGTGTAGCAATGCTCTACTGTCCTTGTATCCTGGTTTCGCTTCTCTCCACTCTCTCAAAATGTCGTCGATGTGACATACTAGCGTGCCAAGGCGAAAATCTCGTCAATGCGCTTGTTTGTCGTTTGATGCGACGGCCAAGTCTCCGTTTGAAGGTCACTTCGACACTACATGCTGCAGTCTTCATCCGATAGTCGTATAAACGCGATCTATGCCGGCATCTTTATCTAAAGATCTCGTTACCTGCAGTCTTCATGCGATAGTCGTATAAACGCGATCTATGCCGGCATCTTTATCTGAAGATCTCGTTACCTGCAGTCTTCATGTGATAGTCGTACAAACGCGATCTATGCTGGCATCTTTATCTGAAGATCTCGTTAACGGGAGTACGGTATAGGCATAGCTGGGCCATAACTCTATTGCGTAAGCTGAGGAAAAAGTAGCCCCCGTAACGGTAAGCTATGCGTACATTGCCGGAGAATTCGGACTACAGAGGCAGCGATTTACACCATGGGGTGCTCGAGCAAGTTTAGAAGCACGTTTACCGGCTAGTTGGTTGGGAATATTAATAAACACAGAGCGACGCAGCTGGACAGAAACAAAGCTGAAGCAAACACTGAAACATAGCTTTCAACTACAAGTTCTTGTCATCGCACGCAATGTTATCTATATTCATAACAGGGCGATTCAAATGGAAACAAGAGCGACAACATATAATAATAATAATATCTGGGGTTTAACGTCCCAAAACCACGATATGATTATGAGAGACGCCGTAGTGGAGGGCTCCGGAAATTTCGACCATCTGGTGTTCTTCGACGTGCACTGACATCGCACAGTACACGGGCCTCTACCATTTCGCCTTCATCGAAATGCGACCGCCGCAGCCGGGATCGAACCCGAGACCTTCGGGTCAGCAGCCGAGCACCGTGGCCACTGTTCCACCGAGGCGGACCGACAACATATAGGGGCACAGATGAAAGGTACACGTGCACTTTCGTCTGCCCCTATTGTACCCCACAGGAAAGACGCGGGTTTGACCCCGACCGTGGCGTTCACATTTAGATGGAGGCGATACGTTAGACGCCCGTGTACTGCACGATTTGGGTGCGCGTTACAGACGCCGAGGTGATCGATATTATGCAGCGCCCTTCACTACGACGTCTCTTCAAGCCTGCGTCGCTTTGGGATGATAAGCCCCACAAACCAACCAAACAACGAACCTCTTATACCCGTGTTCGCGCTTTGATAAACAACTCCAGGTATCCTATAGTGCGTCTTAAGCGCATTTAATTCGTCTTTGCAAATCAGTTCTGCGGAAACTCGCAAGGTGGCGGAAGGGTTAATGAAGGGAAAATAGACAACCACCCATTTGTAGCACAAAGCCACAAGGAAATCTATACGGATTTCTCAGAAAGAAAAGCTTCTTAGTTGCCGAAAAATTCGTCTTGGTCCGGGACGAATTTTCGAAAAGAAAAGCTTCTTTTCTAAGAAGCTTTTCGTTCTGAGAAATCCGTATGGATTTCCTTGTGGCTTTGTGCTACAAATGGGTGGTTGTCTATTTTCCTTTTATTAATCCGTCTTTCTACAGAAGAAAATATCCCGCGACCTGTGACCGCCTGGAAACAGGTCGTCACTCCTGAAAGCCACACGACTTTTTCTCAATTACTTGAAAGCGGCTGCCTTCACTGCTCCACTGTAGAGATGCCGTGCCGTGCTTGTGAATCTGTACTCACGCCTTTTTTTTTCTGTTTTACGTCCCCTTGTCCTTCCCCACGTCTAGGGTAGCGAATTGGACGAAGTTTGATTAACCTCTCTACCCTTCTTTCATTTTAAGTTTCCCTGTTTTGCAGATCTGCTGTAACTGCGTGTAGTCATTACCTCCTTACACTAATCGTTTATTAGCTTACTTTCTTGAAACTTCAGGGATGATAAATGTACTTGAGATGAATATCGCAAATCGATTCCGCGGTAACCCACAATGTGGCGGAAGTGTTAAGAAAGAGAAATGGAGGACCATCCGTTTGTAGCACAAAGCCACATAGAAACCCACATGGATTTCAAAAAATAAAAGCTTGTTTGTAGCCGAAGAAAGGAAGAGAAATGCGGTCACAAAACACACAGCGACGGTTCAGACATCTACCCTATTTCAGACCAGTAGCCCAAAGAGTTATCCTCGTTTGTTAAACGGCTTGCGTACGCACTACTAAATCTCAGCCGGCCGGTCAATGCTGCTTTTTCCTAAGAATGAAATGTATGAGCGGAGATCCCGCTTGAACAGGCGTTTACAAAAAGTTAAAAACAACAACATATTTCTGATTTGAATTTCCTACACCGAGAACGTCTAGCTTTCCTTTGCGCGCTATATTTAAGCTTTAGTACACTTATAAGTTCACATGAGAACCAGGGGAGAGGGCCTACGGCGATTAAGGTGTGTATTAATATTCTTATTAATAAATTAGTAGTAATAGCATTATATTTAACCACCAGGTGGCGGGTCTGGTTTCGCGAGCACTGTTGACTGCCTAAATTAAGGTTTACGTGAGCGACGCATTCAAGCACGCGTGATAAATGCGATTGGCTCGGTATAAGATAGTTACAATGGTAAACGCCGCCGATAAGATCACGCGATGTTCACGGTACAAGTAAAGAGCTCACTAAATATTGCAGTGCGTCGAGGAGAATGTTAGCTATATTAAAATGAGGGTGTCAATGGGGGGAACAAGAAATTCACCGATGGTTACGATACTGCCTAATGCGAATTCATAGCGCAGCTTCGCGTTGGAGCACGGCCAACTGTGTTTGAAGTTTTGGCTTTCCGCAAGGTATCGACTACGCCATAAATCGCAATTTTTGTGAAGTAAGACAGCACCCACGACGCCATTGTACTTCTTTCTGCGGATAAGCGAGGTACCCGCTACACATCTGTAAAGCATTATGTGCACTTTGTTGACGCTGCATGTGGCTCATGACGATGAAGAATTATGGCTGAGCACTTCTATACTTGCATAGAGCAGGTTTAGTATCGTCCCCCATGTGTATGTCCTGTAATGAGGAGGAAACTATTGGCCATTTCTTTTTATCCTGCCGCCGGTACACAACATTGCGGAAAAGAATAGTAGTACCACCTCTTCGCAAACTGGGCCTAGAAGTATCAGAACCTGTTATTCTATCTTTTGGGGCCACTGCTCTGGGATACAGCCATAGGGATGTCTTCTACGCCATTGAGGAATTCGTCAGCGAAACCAAAAGAGTATACAGCTAAATTCTTGTTTGGAACTTTTTATTATCAATAATTATGTCAAAGCATTCTACTACCTATAGCGTCTGCGTATATTAAACTTCAGATATCATTGGATAAGTTCACCCACTAATTGGCCAATCCCCTCCAATGGGTATGAGCCATGTCCAGAGGATAACAACAACAACAACAACAACTTTGCAGTGGGTGTGAAGCATTAAAAGGGCGATGACATGACATGGTCACCCAACAATTTGTGGTTTTCAGCGAAAACTAGAAGTAAATGGCCAATTATGCCTATACAGATATAAAAAGTGGGCCGTAAAAGACTAGTTCAGTGCAACACAAGCCCTATAATTCGCCGGGCATAAACCCCACCCATCACCGTGCGACTACCATTTTGCCATGGTGCGTGTCACTTTATGTGCTGCAAGGAGAGGAGCCGTCGTTTTCACCAAAGTTTCAGCCGCTGCAAATCGTTCAATTTTACTGGGGAGCTGAAGAAAGCTAAATTATCTCGATTTCAAGCGCAGCTGACCACGGAACAACACCGTTCAAAGGAATGCAGAAGCTCGCACAGCCAACTCCTTGTTACGTCACGGCTAGCCAGTCGCGAGTGTGCCAGTGTTGCCCGGCTCTCAGGCCGCTCGCGTGTTTGTAAAAATATTCGATTATAAGTTAAGCGCTCGACCAAATGCGCTAAAATTTCGCCAGCTCACTTGTGAATGCACAACGATTAACCTCCATAACTCAGGTTATGATCGGAAATTGGGGGTCATGGCCACTTTAAACCACACTCGTTGCGCAATTAGCATTGCGCGGTGACTGGTTGTTATTTTACTCTTCTGCCACGCTATATTACACAGGGTTAACGCGATTCCTTGGACCGACATGACGCCTGTATAGGGTCTTTTTGCAAATGAGTTTCAAGCCCCACCAGTGAGGCTCTATGGTAGAATACTCGACTGCCATACAGAGGGCCCGGGTTCAAATGCCATTCGAATCCTGGGCATTTTCAGATACTCATTTTTTTTTCATATCTACGGTTACGTCCCCGACGGCGACGCCGCTCAATGCAGGAACAGGGCGCCTAAGAGCTGCTCTATAAAATTCGTCCTCGTTCGGGGATCCAGCCCGCGACCAACGCCTTTCCGGGGTGGTCGCCCGACCAACAGAGTTAACCAGGAAGCTAGCAACTCTTTCTTGCTAAGGAAGTGATGTACCGTATGATAGGTGCGGTGTTAGCATAAAGACCAAATCCAGTTTCAGTTCCAAAGTGCGGAGGATTTTTTGGCTCTCTGCCTGTTTTCTTCGTCGGTAGATGACATTTCAGCGCTTATGGCGTTGCTCCTAGGCTCCGTGAATATTGTACTTCTTTGCCCGTTTACTTGCGGTTGCAATACCGCCAAGGTGTCATAGACGTCCACGGCGTTGTAACAGGTTTTATGGCAAACACCGCGGCTATATAATCTGATGGCGAAATAAAATTGAAATTAAAATTACATATGGCGTCCATGCAAGGGTTGTACCTAGGGGGCACAGTTATCGCCCAACGCCAACTACTCAGACTTCGAGAATCTAAAAGCACGAAGAAAACAACGAAGGAAGAAAAAAGCAGAAAAAAAGACCGTATCTGGAGTGTTGCAAGGAAAAGAAAGCGTTTGCGCGCGCATTGTTTGCTAGCTTTGTTCCGCGCTTTGGATGTCCACTGCGCGAGAGTAGCCGATGGCGTGTCACAAAGACCGATCAAAAGAGCACTTAACGAGCTCGCATGCGCTTGTCATGTTACAGCTCCAACCGGAGTGACACCATCTGCTCGATTTGTTAGTGCAGCCACTGAACAAAGATCGTGCACTCTATCATGCTCGCGCCCTCGGCAATAAGGAAAAAAAATGAGAGAAACATAACGTTACGACTCGTTATGTCTAACGAGCAGCCATGCTCAGGGCATTTTCACTCTCGGCTAACAATATGCAAACTGGCACAAAGCGGCCGACTGCACGGATATAAAGCGATTCGTTAAGTATGAACGATAAGCCACGTTATTGTATGTATCGTTACGCGACATTGCAAATGTTTGGAAGGAGCCGCTTAGCTCGAATTAAATAACTACCTCGCTAAATACCTCGCTTGGTGAAGACAAGGTGGAAAAAGATTTGCGATGAAGGCGAACGTTCGTAAGAACTGACTGACCTCTGACTGTATGGGTCATTTTGTGAAAATAATTAAAAAAAGAAAACAGATACAGGATCATTTCAAACTTTCGCAGTAGATCGCCGTGTAATCAAATCAATTGCTTCATGAATGTAGAGAAGAAAGGAACATCAACCTACCTTCAGTGGTTTCTTTAAGGTCAGAATGCTAAGGGTAAATATTGCACGAAACCAGATATATTTGTTCTCGCTGTATATGAGTCGACATTTTCTTGCATGAAGAGGCAGGTATGTTCAGCAGGCCGATATGCATGTTTCCTTTGTTTTAAGAGTAATAGGTTTTCGTGCGTCCCTCCGGAATACTGAAGCGCAAAAAAAAAAAAAAAAAAAAAAAAAAAAAAAAAAAAAAAAAAAAAAAGGAGCGGTTGGACAACGTGGTACACTGGCGACGCAGGCACGAATGTGTCACTAAGAAATCTCGAAAAAGATGATACACTTTTCCTGGAAGATTCTCAGCAGTCTACTTTCCAAATGTTGAGGGAACGATTGACAAATGATGAAAATGTGAACACAACGTGAGGTTGGTCATGTGGGGAATGCAAATACGGTAGTAGCCGACACCACATATGATGAATATAGGGGTTGTAAATAAATTTCGTGCCGACTTTTTTGAAAACTGCAATGAGGACGAAGCCCTGCTGATAAAAGGACCCCAAATAAACGTTTTTGACACAATCACGAGGAAACATCGAGTCAGTACGTGTACCTTCTATTGACAACCAATAAATAATTACTGCTTCGAAGAGAACAGAAATTTGGCCGACATTCTGTTAGGTATGAAGTTTTGAAAACACCAAAACTACAGTTCTATTTAATCTTAAGCGCTGTAAAAAGCAAGTGTCTTGTAGAAGCTCACGATAGGGTCATCTACATGTCGCACGCTTTTGCCATGCTTTTCGAGCAACATGCCAGATCTTTTTTTTTTTTTTTTTGTGCCACATGGTTCGCTTTCGGAATGTGACGTTAAGGAATGTGAGGTTATTTATACACATCCCTCCAAACCCTCCCCCCCGCTTCTGCACCCTTGCAGGCAGGCACTCATCCACACAACCTCGGGTTAATAATATCTTGGTTTTAACGTCCCAAAACCACCATATGATTATGAGAGACGCCGTAGTGGCGGGCTCCGGAAATTTTGACCACCTGGGGTTCTTTAACGTGCACCCACCCCCAGGTTCTTGTACCCTCCTCAATCGAAACCCTGGAAAAACCAGCCGCATTAAACAAAATTCTCTCTTGATGAGCTCTAAGGTGTCCTCTATCGAAGAACAAGCGTGCAAGGGAGTGCGGTAGGTACTCACAGAATTACGATAGATGTGACTGCCCTCTCACAGAAATTGCTGCGAGGCTAGGTCGTAAGCGACATGGCTTGCATGCACTTGGCTAACGCTGCACAGATGGTTTACCCGCCAAACGTTGCACGCACTCGGCTTCTAGAGACGCTGTGGTCGCGTTGAAGAGCCGATTGCTAAGCTGTTACTCAGAAGTCGTTTTGTTCTATAAAATACAGATTTCTGCCATAACAAACTCCGCAGAATGGTTCAGTCGAGAAAGATTGAAGAGCTGCTGGAATCGAACGCAATATGCGGGACCCGCACGGAAAATAAGGTTCATTGCGATGTTGTCACACCTCAGGTCAATTCGCATATGCTCGCAAGTTTGGGAAATCACTTTCTTGTTCGAGAACTGGAGAGTTCGTTTTCTTGAAACACGGCGTGCAGGTGGGGGGGAGGCTGCGTCACGAAATGGTTCCTCGGGGGTAGCAAATCACTGGCAGCCCCTCGAGATGATACAGCTGCGCGCGTATACAGCACATGCCCGCAAGCCAAACCATGCGGATCGCTTGATCATCTGACTACCGGTGTCGACATTTCATTGCGATACGTCGTTTGTAAACCCCAGGTACTCTCGCTTGAAAACTTCAACCAAACCAACATAATTTCTCCTGCACTATATTTACGAGTGAATCAGAAACAAAGAAACATATTTGATGCTTGAAACGACTGCACGTCGTGGACACGAAAAGGTGCAAACGGAAAGGGGCCAGAGTTACCCTTAGCGTTTCGTGGTTGCCTGTGGCACGTTACGATGTGAAAGCATAAACAGTTTCTAGGACGAACGCCGTAGGATTGTATATAACGTGCCCTCGGTCCACAGTAGCGTGATTTGACCACGTAGAAAGCCTTCAAATATTTCTGCATGCTGATGAGAAGGGATCACTGCCTCGTTTTTCTCTTCGATTGGACAAACCTAAAAGTTGTCAGAGTAACTGGTCAAGCCCATTTTTCAGTGCCCTGTCAATCGGTTCATATCTAAACAGAGCACGCAGAAAAGAAGAAAATTGGGAACGTAAGCATAAGTACGATACGGGCGTCGCGAACCACGGGGAACATACGTTGGTTTTGGGGGGTGTTTTCCTTAGACAGGTGAGAATGCGTGCGCCGCGTGTGTGTCTGCTGCTGCTGCTGGTTGTGTTGTTGTCAGCCAACTTCATTGAAGCACTATCGTACCAGCTGGAGCAGCCAAGGGAATTCCAAGACGAATCCGGACGACACCGACCTGGACGACGGTACGCATTCTGGAGGATGGAGGGGCTTGATCTCGCGTGCAAGGTGGCGCTCGAATAGGGATTTCTGCCGACTGGGCTTGGGGCAGTTATGCTGCACTTATTGTTACGCGATTGATCGAAAAGATTTTGTTATTGTTACAGAAATTGTATGGACACTCTCGGTGGGTTTTTGCCATCGCCGTCACCGTGATGTTCCATATAAAGTCCAAATTGATAACATCGCCCCGTGAGTCCTTTGTTGTGAGTTAAGAAAAACCGATATCGGCTTTTCTTAACGCTCTCGCATTCAAATGGTCAGTGTCTGTTCTCGCCGTTTCTGGGCAGATATAACTGCCAATCACCAGTGGCGCGTACCCGCATACCGCGGGCCCGTGGTGTACGGGTATGTGCCACACATGTTTGGAGGAGAGGGTTTGACGTCGTACGCGACAGGATTTTCATGTTATTCATTTCATGACCAGACGGTGGTATTCATCAAACCCTCTTACCCTCCCATATCAATTTTGGTCTACAGCAAGTTAAGCAGGCGATCACGAGAGCAACCAGACGTAGGCGGCTAGATAGATAGATAGATAGATAGATAGATAGATAGATAGATAGATAGATAGATAGATAGATAGATAGATAGATAGATAGATGGAAAGAAAGAAAGAAACGATCGAAGTCCTTCTGACTCAGCAAGAAATGCTTCGCATTTTATTAATCTCTGATCAGTCGTGCAAGCTCACGTGGAAACGATTGCTTCTCGTACAGTACTAACTTGGGTTTCTGGGATTCTGTAAGAGTCATCTAAATGAACTGCACTCACCAGAGCGCGCTCATTGGGTACAGCTCCAAAGTTGGCTCTCGAGTCTATGGAATTCGCTCAAGTTTGAAGAGACGTTCTGGTTGGGAACAGGTCAGAGGAACGCGGTTGACACAGTTCTAGGCACAAGCGGTGAGTGTTGTGTTTTGGTGCAAGTAGAAAACCTCTAGTCACGTAATTAACTCTGTTAAGTACATTTTGAGAAAACTTTTTCGGTGCGATTAAAGCAAACTTCGTAGGCTGGTCTGTCCGATTTACATTGTATGGGAAAGCGTAAAAGTAGGGTATTGCGTTGCTTATGCAAAACTGCTTTTACCTTTTGACATTTCTTGGTTTTTTTTTTGTAGATTTTCGGTATCAAAGTTTGTAGTTCTTTGTGCGCTTATTGAACAAGTCGCTGTTGTTTGCGATGTTTCCACTTTAAGCACGTCCACAAGCCTGACACAGTGTTAATGTCTGCTGGTGGGCTAGTTGGTTTTGAAGCATTGTAACGAAAAACAATGCAAGAAGACAGGGGAGGAAGGGGGGCACACACACGAGCGCTGTGTGAGTGTTCCTTCCCGCCCCTGTCTTTGTGTGCTGTATTTCGTTACAATGTTGAACCAGTAAACAGAGAGTGAAATTTCTTTCTCTCAGTAAACAAATACTTACAAAAAATTAGCGCATGTTGCACTAAGTCGCGCAAGGCTGGGTCACAGCAGAGCTGGTGGGCACGTTTAGGCTTCTCTTGTTAACCATCTGTACAGAATGCTAGGGCCACGGAGCAAGAAGACAGGAGGGGAAACTCCGGACCCGCGCCAGCGCGAGCGTGCGCCGCGATAATGTCACCCTGGGAGAGGAGGTTGGCGAACGTGCGCGCAGCGATCCTCGCGGCGACGCGCAGAACTATTCGTTTTCCGCCGCGGTAGGAGCGAGCGAGCGCGCGGGCTCCGACGGCGCCCGGGCGTCGTCTGCTACATCGTCCACTGGCCGCTTGCGCTACGTTGCCATGTGCCTCCAAAAAATAGTCTTGGTGGTCAAGTTCTTCGATGGATTGGTAGCTACCTGACTGCACGATCATTCTTTGTGTCGACCGACGACGGCCCTACCACACGACACTATACCTGCCGAGGCGTTCCTCAAGGCGGAGTACTAAGCCCCACATTATTCAATCTCGCCCTCATTCAACTTGCCGAATACCTGCCAAGTACGATCAAGATATCTATATACGCAGACGATATATGTGTCTGGACCTCAGCTGTTACACAACCTCAAATACGTGCGAGACTTCAAAAGGCTGAAACCTTGACAGCGCACTACCTTAGCAAACAGGGCCTCAAAATATCCCCGGAAAAATGTGCATTGGTTGCGTTCACGAGCACACCAATGACACCCTATATCATTTCTATTGACGGGCAGACGATTTCTTATGCCAGAACCTACAAATTTCTCGGTATAATTATTGACAGAAACCTCAACTGGAGCCCACACGTAGCCTACTTGAAGAAGCGCCTGACGGCAACCGCCCAGCTGTTCAAGTTCTTGGGAGGGAAAAACTGGGGCATGTCAGTAGATGCTATGTTGGAACTGTACAGAGCACTCTTTCTCGGATTTCTGAGATATAGTCTGCCTGTACTAACCAACACCTGCAAGACGAATCTTCGGGTTCTACAGGCTGCACAAGCTCAGGCACTCAGAGTTTGCCTAGGTCTGCCCAAATGTGCTCCAACAGAGGCGACTTTTGCCATCGCCAAGGACCAACCGATACAAACGCACATTGCGTTGGAATCCTTGAGAGCCCACATCAGACATTATAATAATTAACAGCGCGAAAAACGAGACACAAAAAGGAGGAGAACTACACAGGACAAGCGCCTTTTGTGTCTCGTTTTTCGCGCTGTTAATTATTATAATGCATCCATACCAACTAGCCCAGCTTACCACATCAGGCATTTTGCTCGAGCCCCTCCTAGCCACCATCTGGCAACGCTGCCCTCAGAAAGACCGCAAGCATCATACTACGCGACAATCTGGGGCTACTCCGCCAACCTACCGTCAGGCTTCAGCCCCGCATCCAAACCATCGATTCCACCTTGGTGTTTGATTCGTCCTGCAGTGCACCTCAGTGTACCAGGAATCAAGAAAAAATCCGATTTGTCATCGCCTGTCCTGAAGCAGCTATCTCTTCTTCTACTGCATGAGAACTACACCGACCACATACATATTTACACCGACGGCTCAACGACCATGCGAAATTCGTCCGGAGCAGTGGTTGTCCCAGCGAGAGGTGTAACTATTAGCTTTAAGACCGACCACCCAACAACATCAACGGCTGCGGAACTCGCCGCTCTTCGCGCTGCACTTTGTGTTGTCAATCGCGAACAACCGCAGCGATGGTCAATCTTTAGTGGACTCAAAAGCAGCGCTACAATCTCTCTTGTCAGCCCTGCGGCGTGGACCATATGAACAACTGGTATTTGAGATAAGACACCTCATTCATACGTCACTTGAGAAGGAGCACCAAGTGACATTTCAGTGGTTGCAGTGGTTGGCAACGAATATGCCGACAGTGCTGCCCGGTCAGCTTTGCAAGGCGACAAGGAAGAGGCTATAGCCCTTTCAAGGTCTGATGCTGCTGTCATGCTTCAAAAGATCGCAAAGGATATCGCAACACTGAATGCACCAAGAAGCCAAAACTATCGGCAACACCACCTAAACGCGTTGCGGCGATCTCAAATACCAACGGGACTCCACCGAAGGGAGGCCTCTCTGCTCTACCGCTCATTGCTTCGAGTGGCTTTCACGAAGTCATATTCGTTTCGCATAGGGATGGCCGACAATGCTACTTGCGACGCCTGCGGTACCGAGGGGAGACTTTGCAGCATATCTTCTGCGACTGTCCTCGCTACGCTGTGCAAAGACGATCCCTCTCATCCGCCCTCGCTCGTCTCGACAACAGAACGATGACGCTAGAAACTATTCTCCAGCCATCGAGAATTCTATCAACCAAGGCATTGCTCAAATTCCTAAGGACAGCAGACTTGCATGAGCGGCTGTAGACTCTTAATGATGCCGTACACTGCACAAGACTGCCGCTCTGCGCTGTGATGTTATGTGTGTGCGTGTGTGCTCCTCCTCTTGCTCTTTTTCTTTACTCTTCTTTCGATCTCACTCAATCCTTCACCCCTGTGCAGGGTAGCATACCGGTTATGCCAAACTGGTTAACATCCCTGCCTTTCCTCTCTCTCTTGTTTTCTTTCCTTCCTTCCTTGTACATTGTGCTATTCGCATTGTTCTACTTTGCTTGGTAGTTTATCTCAAGTGTGAAAGAAAAACATAGAACCCTCAAGATTGTTGTTGTGCGAAAGAAACAGAATGATTAATGGGTAGTGTATTAACATTATATTTTTGTAGGCACGACGTAGGCATTAGTAATGAGCAAGACATGACATTGTAGGATGATAGCTTTGGCCAGAAAGGTAGCAATGGATATTGCCCTTCAGGGAAAAGGGGACAGATGCACACAAGTAAGTAGAGAAAAAAGTACTAAGGTAGCACAGAAAAATGAAGGCGATATGCAACAACAACCTATAATTAAGCTAATCAGGACAAAGCTCTAAAAAGTGACATTTCGAAAATCCTAACACTGTTGCACTAGCATCCAAACTGGGCTAGTTTGTTGATCTTCATGCTAAAAGCAACGCAAAAAGACGGCGAAACGAGAAGAAGAACGACACAGGACAGGCGCTGAACTAACAACTTCTTGGGCTGCTTGTTCCATGATGAATCCTAAAAATGCTATACATTCATGGAGTTCTTGCAATGTTATATTTTGCAATTAAGAATTTGTTTAGTTTTTTCGTGTTAGCTGTGCCACCACCACACGCGCAAAAAAAAGTCAAAAGAAGGGCTCGTTCTTCTTTGTTAGACACGATATTAATGAGCACCAACAGACAATGAAGCGAAATAACGTATAGGGTATGTTATTTACGGTGTTTTAGTTATATTGCAGTAAATATGATATTAATATGTATAAAAAAAGTGGACGAAAAGACAACTTGTCGCCGACAGAGAACGGCACTGCAACCATGGAATAACGCGTTCAGTGCTCTACCAATTGATACAGCAGTGGCCATCCTCCCGTCCATTTTTTCGGGTATTTCTGTGCATGTAAACCTGGGACTGTTAGCCAGCGTCGCTAGCAGCCATGCCGGCGAGTGTGGAGCATGTCTTTTTTTTCTAGCCGGTGTCACGTAGCACGCGAAGGTTTTACGAGCTGGCAGCTGGTGGCGTTTCTCATATCGCCATGCAGAGCGCAGTTTCAAACGAACTTCGCTACTTCGTTTAAATTTTGCAGGAGGCGACGAACCGTTCGAGGAATCTGACGACGAGGCGACGGAAGAAGAGGGACCAAGCGAAGAAGACGGGGATCAAGAAGATGAAGACGAAGAAGATGGAACGTACGAAGAGGAAATAGAGTCTAGAACAGGAAGAAAGTCACGAGGAAGAGTTCAGGGGCTGTCAGGCCATAGTGGTCAGATGGTACGTGTCCCATAGGCTGGTCTCTATGCCATCTACCCGCAACGGTGGTCTGGTGGTTATGGTGCTTGACGACTGACCAGAAGGTCGCGGGCTAGAAATGCCGGCAGCGGCGGCCGTATTTTGATGGAGGCTAAATGCTTGATGCCCGTGTGGTTAGATTTTGGGGCGTGGTAAAGAACCTCAGGTGGTCCACCACTGCAGAGCTCTCCTCTTCCGGCGTCTCTCATAATTATATCGGGGCTTTGGGACATCAGTCGAGGATCATAACCATGAGATCACCGCGGCGGGTAATAACTATGTAATTCAGCATTTTGACTAGGGACAGATTGCTCTATAAAGTAGCGAAATAAAGGACAAAATAAATACACTAGCTATACATATGCATAAACACTATCTTATATTATGAATATTGAATGTGCACTTATCCATTAGTACATGTAAATAAGTGAAAATTTTGACTGTTGCAGTTATTTTAAAGAGAATACAAGATGTATCAATTTGTTATATTACCCATATCTTACCGAGCCAGTAGTTACGACCCAGCGTTCGCCATGTCTTGAGTGTAACTGTTACTAAACATAATTCTCCCGGTAACTGCATGGTCGCAGGGCCAGGACCAGAGAACAACGGAAACAAACAAAGAACAACGGAACAAAGAACATATATATAAACAAAGAACAACGGAAAATTTCATGACCCAACAGGCACTGCCAAGCAGTAAGCATCGTGTTGCCGTACGGTCTGCGCAGATGTTAGGGGAGCAGCGTAGAGTGGATACACGAGATCGAGATCGTGATCGACCTGGGCCGAAAGTTCGAGAAGAACCTTACCACCATGCGCGAGTTGGTCAACAAGGAGATGGAAAAGAGCCGCTCCCGACACGAAATAATGGTGTGCAAGAAGAGGATTGCCGGAATCGACAAAATCCTCACTCAGGTGCACACTAGGTATGTATGTTATTCAGGGGCGGTGCCAGGGAGGGCGGAGGTGCACGTAGGAGTGACCCCCCCCCCCTACCCCAGTTTCCACCTGGCTCCTCCCTCTTGCCCCCCCCTAAGAGCAAGCATTGTCCAAACACAACGTACAAGGTCCCCGCCTCCATGTCTCTTCATGAAACTCACATGTATAAGCTGACAACACCCCTTCTCCCCCCCCCCCTCCCCCCAATGATAGTAATCATGGAACCGCCCTGGGTAATGAAGGCAGATGCTTGCATTTGTTGGTGGAGATTCCTCATAGAAGAATCCATCCATCCATCCATCAATCAATTCATCAATCCATCCATCCCACCGAAATCCTAGGCATGTGGTGGGCCGCCGCTGGTATACACAAGATCATTTCGGTCACTGAAAAAGGAATGTGTCTTAAAAGATGGTAGGTGCTTGAAAGATCTCACCAAAGAGCTTTAAGAGTCCATTTCAGCATCTAGCGCAGAACAGTGAAATATGGCCAAGACATTCCAGTGTTAACATTAGGTCATGGGCTAGTTGCCAAAATGGGATACCAACACGCCAACAATTTTGCTCTTTGAAGAAATTTTGAAGTAATCGGCAGTAATTATGTGTACCGGTTTCTCTCCTTCAAAGAAACGACCAGACGGAGGCACGGTTCCGGACGCTCTTGAAGCGCATCCTGTCTGGCGAAATCCGCTCCAAGCAAAGGAGCCGCGTGCTGCTCCAGGGCCTACTGACCGGATATCGCACATCACTGCACAGTCTCTTCCGCAACTCATCCGGTTTCTTGCGAAGCATCGTCCAGGGAGTGTCCGGTGCACTGTCCCATCTCGGTATGGGCATCCTCGACATATTCAGGCTCAAGTTCCAGCCGTTCAAGTTCGCTATAAACGCTATTACGAATGGCGGATCGTTTCGAAGGCCCATCAGCAGCGTTCTCTTTGGCCGCTAATAGGGATGAAAAGAGACAATAAAGATAATACTGCAATACTTTGCATCAAGCGCGTGTGCGCATGAGCGAAAACGATTTGCAAGTGCGGGTATAGATTCTAGCACATTTTTTTCTGGCGGAAGGAGCTTCATCTACTGAATGCCGTGAAAAAGTTAACAATCCTTTCTGTTGCTACCACACTCTAAAAAAAAAAAAGAGTATGTGTTACAATATTCGGTTATTCCTGAGAAGCCACGCATATTACTCTCTTTAGAGATACACGCTAACTCTCTTTTCGGTCTCACGACTCTCCAAAAAGAGTTCGCGTGTCTCTTTAAACAGAGTCATACACGTGATAAGTAAAGACTGACCAAAGAAAGTGAAATGCCTTGTTTTCTTTTAAGAGCGAAGCTCTTAAAGCTCGGGGTAAAACGTCGGGTGTCGCAAGAAACAATCCGCGCCGTTGCTTATTAATAACCAAGCCACAGCTGCGCACCACCCGGGTTTAACCTCGCCTAACCGCGCATGCGCTGAGGAGCAGCGACCGCCAAGCCACGCCCACAGACGGGAGACAGTCCGCGCAGCCTCCACGCTACGTTTGCCAGGCGTGGCGCGAGCCGAGTACGAGCGCCGGAGGGTCCGCTCTTCTACCTGGGGTGCCACGGCAAGGCTTGTACGATCGTTTCTGGCATTGGAGTTGGGACATTCTTGCATGGTCTATGACAGGTTGTGGTTCGACTCTTTCTGCCTCGCATCAGCCATGAAGGCCACGTTAAGCCCCTGAGATCAACCAGCTTCGCTATTTCTTAAGCTTTCCACGGCTAGTGTAAACTTCTTCCTTTTTCTTATAGTAAGAAGAGCACAACTGAAAGCGTATGCTCTCACGAGACATTAAATGGTGTTTACGGTCTCGGTCGACCGCATAGCCCACTATACTTCCTGCGATGCTTTCTGCACCTTACGCGGCGTTGCGTCATCGATGAGGCCATTGCATAACGTAATGACATGGTCACTTTCAGTCTTGGTACCAGGGTTGCCAGATCTAAAACACAAAAATGGCCAAAAAATTCGGAAGAACCAGCCAAAAAGCAGCCTGCTTGAGCGAGAGGCAGTATAAGTAGCTAAAAGTAGCCACACGTGTATTAAAAATACAGCAACGTTTTTTTTATTTAAATGACTAAATGCGAGCGCTTCTTGGTGGAAATGTAAATGTTGTAAGAACTCTCCTAAACCATAATTTGCTGAGATTAAAGCAGAAATTTGCTGACTTTATAGCAATCATTTCACACTTATAACGGCGTTTCTTGCACTGTTGCAGAAAGGAGGTTCTCTTCAGACATATTACATTACTTGTTTTTTTTCAAAAGGACTAGAAATGCCAGCCTTGTGGCGAAGATAAAAACCACTATTAGAGGAGTGTGCTCAAAATCGCAGTTGCTAGGTTTGACGCATATATTCTACTCACTTTCGCAATCGCTTCTCGCGTGATGATGAAGTCCGAGCAGTTAATATTTCCGAGTTGGCAGTCCATACCTAATCCTAAGCAATAACATTTACAGGTTAATCGAATACCCGATTTCTAATATCGATCAATGCAGAGCTTCCTGGATGCTTAGAGCTTTCGACCGTCCTGTTCACTCCCAATTACGGTTTAGAGAGAGAGAGAGAGGAACGAAGGAGAAAGGCAGGGGAGGTTAACCAAGCTAAGCTCGGTTGGCTACCCTACACGTGGGGTGGGGGAAAGGGGGGAATAATAGATAAGATAGAGAAGAAAGAAAGAAAAAAGGAACGGAAATGAGCAGTCAGTGATAACACACACAACGTAAACACACGCTGGTGATTCACAGACGCTCGCGAAGTCCGGTCGCCTTCAGGTAGCTCAGTAGGGCTTTCGTAGCCTTGTGCATGCCCGAAGCCGTGGGGCAAGGTCCCAGAATCTTCTTTTCGGACAGCGGTCTTGTATCGAGACGATCGAGTTTTGCTCCTAGAACACGTCGATGTGTCTGGTAAGAAGGGCAGTGGCACAAAATGTGTTCGATGGTCTCCTCACAGCCGCATGAGTTGCATGCCGTACTGTTAGCCATTCCTATGCGATGAGAGTATGCATTCGTAAATGCCACACCCAACCACATGCGGCACAACAAAGTTTCATCTCGACGGGAGAGTCCGGATGGCAAGCGAAGTCGTAAATTAGGGTCGATAGAATATAAGCGCGAGTTGGAGAAACCCTGCGTATTCCATTGCTGAAAAGTGACGCGACGAGCAAGCGATTTCAGACCAGCAGATGCCCATACCACTCTCTAGAACGGACGCGGCGCGACAACCCAATTACGGTTTAAAATCGCGTTCAGCAATAGGCGTTCTGCGAAATGGAGACCCCCGTAGAGTTTCCTACAATATTCACTAGAGGGAAACTCTGGCGCTACTGTCTATGGGAGCTGCAACGCATGGTGCTTCAGCCAGCGTGGGAATGATGGGTAGTACACGGTATTTGTCTAAGGCTTCGTACTTTGGGCTCCGTTTAGGTCCGTGTGGCCTGGGGCAGCTTTGTCGCAAGACTTCATTCTGCAAATGTTCCGCAGTTCCACTTTTACCACCTTGACCTTTTTAGGCTCACTAATTCAAATCGGCTCACGAAGTTCACGACAATTCATTGTTTTATACGAAACAAACGCCAAAACATAATAAACAAAGACACAAGTGCTTTCGAAGCCTCAAGCACGAAGATTAGCCAAATCCATGTACTGCCCATCATTCCCATGGTGGCTGAACGATCGCAGCGCCAGAGCACCCAATAGGCGATTGTAGGAAGCTCTGTGGCGACCCCTTGCATCAGTTTTCCCCCCTGGTCTCAGCCACGTATCCAAGTGTTTTGATTTGCGTAATTTAAGCGCGAAATTCAATTCCGGAGCTAGGAAAACGTCATGGTCACCATTTTTTGACACCGGCATACTTTGAAAGCCAGCCGATGCGATGTCGCAGGATATTGATGATTTGTTTGAAATCGAGGGAACGAGAAAGTAGCCAAAAATGGCCAAGTAGCCAACACGTTTTTTTTCTACCGCCACCAGCCTAAAAAAATAGCCACATTGGCGCAAAGTAGCCAAAGCTGGCAACCCTGCTTGGTACCATTCATCTTCAAGCCGGGCGCTGGAATTGGCGGACTAATGCGATGTATAAAGATTTATAGTGTTGGCCACGCGGAGATCTGGAGCGGCCGCCAAAATCTCCGGACCGAGCACTCGAATTGCGCCAAGCCGAACCTGCCAGTGGAACACGGGAATGCTCTGCGTGAGATTACACCGGAAAGTTCTTTATGCACACGCCACGTCAACCGGTTCCGGAATGTGTTTCCTGCTCCCGCGTTGTACGTTTCCATGGCAACCTTGGTCACCACTGCTACCGCTGCAAAGTGCGACCAAGGTTGCTCGTGCAATGACGGAACTGGACGTATGCTGCTCATTCTATTTCCCCGACTAATTCCTAATTCTCATTAGGCGGATTAAGTCGCCACTAATCGCGACTAATTCCATGTAATCCGCAATTTGGCGGCACAGCAAGTGAGAGCTATCCGGCGCGGGGCGAGTTGCTCTGGAACGCGCAAATGCGCGAACCAGCTCCAGATCAACCATAGAAATACAGATTCGCCAGTAGGTTTCTTGCCATGAAGCAAGAAATTCTACTGAGGATTGACCAGTGGAAAACGCCAGTAGCCTTGACAAACGAAAACTTTGTGGCCACTACGATTCAGGTGCTGCACAAGCGTCCTGGAAAGCAACCCAAGAAGGGAATTAAGCTTAAGTAAAGCTATTGTTGCGTGAACTCTTGATTGTGACGTACGCGAAACTAGGGTGCTGTTATTAAGCAATGCATTTCAGAATGAGACGCGAACGTATAGTTACAGTCGGCATGTCTTCATAGAAAAATATATCTCGGCATCGTGCCCTTGGCGACATAAAACGCACTTCACGCATAAGGCGTGCGGGCCGCCATTGATGTTAGGTGAAGGTTAGCGACTCGGTGAAAAGAGGTCTTGGTGTTTTCCAACAACTGTCGCTCTTTATCACTTTCACGGGCTCTGCAGTCGGTTACGACATGCGACATCTGCTGGAGCATGTGTCTTCACCCTACTACCCTCTACGGTAACATGAAAGAAAGACGAAATTTCCTTCACTGAAATTATGAGCGCCTGTAGCCGCACAACGAACTTAGAACTGGGCTGTTTATTCCACCATGTTTTACTCCAAACGCCTATGCAGTTTTCCACTTACGGTAAATTTTGTTCTTAAGATCATGAGTTCGTGGAAAAAAAAGTCAGTTTCACCGCGAGGGCGATGCAATGAATGCGACAGCGAAAATTGGAATGTTATACGAAGTATGGCTAGCAGCTCAACCATTAGGATCCAATCTGGAGTAACTCTAGAAAATGCTGGCTTAAGGGAATACGGCCGCTCCAGGGAGCGAAGCGGTTTTCACGCTTTAAGAGCACAGCACGTACAAGGGTACGAACGTTCTGCTAATTGCAGTCGTGGTAGTGTGCAACCACACCCTTTTGGTCATTGTATGCAGTTGTTGCCAGTGCGACGCAGCCATCCCACCGGCACCCCCTCATGCTCCTTTTGTTTCACCTCCGCTCCACCTCTGTTTGTTCATGTTTCCCCTCTGTTTGAGTCTCGTCCATCTGTAGACTTCGCAAGCTTTCTTGCCCACATAGAGCATACGACGCGCTGGGCACTGTTGTCAATTTGGACCTTATGCGGGATATCACGGCAACGGCAACAGCAAAATGCGTCTGGAGTGTCCAAATGATTGATATCGCTACAAAAGGGTGACGGAATAACTTTCAAGAGCCGTTGAAACACAGTTTAGGGTATATAAGGAGGTCTTAATCAGCAGCGCGTGTACGAAACACATAAAATGTAGGCGTGTGTGAATATTCGAGTTTCGAATTCGAATCGAATAATACTTAATCGAATAATTCGATTCGACTTTCGAATAGCTAGTATTCGAAGTTTCGAATAATTCGACTAGACGAATATCGAAAGTGCGCAAAGGCCAATTGTGGAACTTGGTTAGGGTGGAGTGGCCAAAACTAACGCTAACGTCGTTACAGAAGGCCTTCCGTTAAAACTTTCACTGATATACTGGTTCAAAAGTGAGTGCATGTTTATTTTAAAAGAAACTATGCCATTTCCGCACGTCATGGCTCTAGTAGAAAAGGCCAGAGAACAGTCTGGAAGACTGTCGAACCGCTATCGTCAAAAAAATAACCTGCATTGAGCTCAGACCATATAGTCAAATGGTTCAAAAAGTTTTTTAATGAGCTCCTGACTCCAAGAAAGGATGATCCTTTGAAATAGTCGAAAGCACATACAGCTGCACTTTATCCAGGTATCACCAAAATTTATTTGCGATACCGCCCCATCCCTGCTATTGAGGCGCCCAGTGAGCACATGTTTTCAACTGCAGGAAACCGTAACATCACGGTGAGAAAGTCTGCAGCCAAGGTCATGCTGAACAGCTTGTGTTTCTGCATGACAACTTGTAGTCTTTCGGTGAAAGTCACTCACCGCGTTATGTGCTCGTGGACATGAGCAGATTGCATTTCTTTGTTCTTTCCTTCAACTTTCAACAAAATCTTTAGTATTCGATATTCGATTCGATATTCGATATTTTTGGCCACTATTCGGCACTATTCGATTCGAATTCGATTCGAGATGAAATTTCACTATTCGCACACCCCTAATAAAATGTCACAAATAACCGCTTAAGCGAATCTTCGTAGCCCGCGTTTCGAG